>JADRCH010000122.1:2300327-2314618 GCA_019843965.1 Rhynchomys soricoides
GAGAGAGAGAGAGAGAGAGAGAGAGAGAGAGAGAGAGAGAGAGAGAGGGAGGGAGAGGGGGAGAATGAATAGTCTTTTTTTTTAATTTTTATTTTTTCTACTTTATTTACATTTCAAATGTTTAAATGTTTTCCCCTTTCCAGATTCCCCTTTGGAGACTCCCTATTCCCTCCCCTGCCTATATGGGGGTATTCCCCCACCCACCCACCCACCCACTCTCTTCACCCCTTGGCATTCTCCTATACTGGGGGATCTAATACCCTCAGGCCCAAGGGCCTCTCCTCCCCCTGATGGCTAACAAGACCCTCCTCTGCTGCATATGTGGCCAGCACCATGGGTCCCTCCATGTGTATTCTTTGGTTGGTGGATCAGTCTCCAGGAGTATCAGGGGGTCAGGCCAATTGCCACTGTTGCTGCCTTCCTGGGGATGCAAACTCCCTCAGCTCCTTCAGTCCCTTCTCCAAGTCCTCCATCTGGGACCTCCCATTCCACCCTACTGTTGCTGTGAAGTGACTCTTGGGTATTTCGAACTTTTGGGCTAATAACCTCTTAACAGTGAGTACATACCATGTTCATTCTTTTGTGACTGCGTTACCTCGCTCAGGATGATATCTTTACCATTGCCCTCAAGAGCACACATGGATTTCTAGGCACACCCAGTTTCTCCAGTTTCCTTGAATTTGGTTTTGGTTCTATAAACCTGGAGAATGAGGACTAGAAATCAAGTGGCTTGTGCTTTGAGAATTTCTAGACAATCCTGTTAATTTTCTACTGGTGGAAAGGTGGAAAAAGTCTAGGGCTTACACTCTAAAAATCAATGTGGCCAAAAGCCAGGCCTCTTTTTCAAGGTATTTGATCATACTGTGAACCACAAGATTGTGTTTACTGGAAAACCCTGTTTCTAGTTGTGGTGTGGCTCAGTTTTAGCACACACTTTTAATCCCTCTGGCTGGAATACAAACAAACCCACAGTGCACACCTTTAATCCCAAATGAGGAAGGTAAAGTTAGTTTGTAGAAGGAAGCACCCATGTTTGAAAGTGATGTCTAATTGAGTGGCAGACAAAGTAATGAATCAGAGAAAGATTTGACAGAATAGGATGTGCCCAACTCTCACAAGAAGAGAGGGGAAAAGGGAAGTTACTTAAGAGAGAGCAGTACATAGAGAGAGGAGGCAGTTTTACCAAGACAGTTATAGAAAGACAGGTTGCAGAGAGAGAACAACCTAGACATAGGTAAAGACAGAATAAGCCAGAGAATGAGAAGGAACCAGAAGATAAGAACAGATGCCAGAGTTAGTTTGAGGCCAAGAAGAGCAACTCAAGAGAAGCCAGATTGAACCAGTCAGTTTGTAACCAGTCATTGAGAGTTCAGAAAGAGCTAGTAAAGGTGAGCTTATTCAGCAGTAAGCCTCAGAGGCTGAAAACATTCTAGGCCTAGATAAGATTGTGTGAAGGCTAAAAACTTCCAGGCCTAGTCTTAGGGTAGCAGTCTGAGACAGTGAGCCTGAGAGATGATGATTAATTCAGGAGAATAAAAGATACTTTTACAGGGTTCCACATTAATATTGATTTGAAGGGTTCTTTTTCTCCTCAGCTAGGAAACTCCCCCAAATGCTACCAGATGAATATTTTTAGTTTCACTTTAATTGCAGGAAGGAGATAACAGAGTAGTTACGGATGGAGCTCAGACTTCAGATCCTGTTTGTTCCCAAATGGCCCCTCTCTAATATATTTATTCTTTAGAAGGAAGAGGTTTGCTCTAGGGCCTCTTTGAATATGTCGGGCAAGTGCTCCACCTAGAACTATATACTTAGCCATCTTGTTTGTTCCTACACAGCAAAAATAACTCCCCATTGGCACAATAATCAAATACTATTAGACAATCTATCACAAATTCCTAATTATTATACATAATAACCTACCAACAATAAAGCAATACAATTATAAAAAATTAGTATTTACAGTATCATCCCTGGACATTCATTGTCCCTCTGTCCTTAAGTCACTGGATGCTTTGGATGTTCACAGCATCTTCACAGGTCATTGTCTGTCATCACTCACTTCTGTGTGCTAGAAAGGTTTTTACTGGGCTCCTATTAAATGGTGACCATGAAAAATTCCACTGGAATTTAAATATCAAAAAATGGGCATGTGGCTGAGCATTATGATGCACATTTGTAATCTTAGCACTTGAAGGCAGAAGCAGGGCATTGCATATTTGAGGACATCCTGGACAACACAGTGAGTTCAAGGCCATTCTCAAACACAGAGCAAAACTCTGTCTCAAAAAAAAAAAAACTTAACAAATGAACATGCACACATTTTAGCTGGGCCTGCCATGTAAGACCCACATGCCTCAGTTTCCTTGAAGACTCCTCTAATTTAGCCTGTGCAGAATCAGCACCACCATCTTTTCAATGCACCTCTACATGTCTTACTCACCATCGAGACATGTGATTCTGCATGTGTAATGCACACTGCTACTTTAAGATGATAGTTCATGGGAACTTTATGGGCCTGCATACTTACATATTCACATGGGGAGCCTGAACGTTTGGAACTTAATCAAAGCATGTTTATAATTACAGAACTTCATTTGCTATTCATGTGAGGTCTTCCCAAAAGCTTTAAGGGAATAGGAATCCAAACAATTACTATCTGAAAGGGTCATATCAAGAATTTAGAAATTAAATGCTAAGTGCTTTACCAATATTGTTTTGGTAGAGCAGTATCACTGTACAGTTTCCTAACAGTTTTTCTAGTTAATAACTTTGGTAGATTAACTTCTGATAACAAACCTAATTCATCCATGACAAATAACACAATATTGTTAGAAAAAATTATCTGAATAGAAGTATACAAATATCTCACCCCTAGGCCTTCAGCAAAACACATCAGTCCATGTTGGAAAACTCTGCCTGAAGAAATACCTGATACTTGTTTACCCCACAAGGGGTAAGAGGCAGTTATCATATGTCCTTTGAAATGCCATAGTCATAAAACTCCTGAAAATCTTAATAGTCAACAACAGACAATTGATTAAATAAATAATGGGACATTAAAAAAAACTTAAAAAAAATTAAAAGAAAAAAAAAAAGCATATTCGCATACCAGTCTTGGGTATGAGAAGCCAAGAAGTCAGTGACATGTACCAGGACTGAACACTGATGCTTTCACAAGTACACACGTATATTGTATTCTGAGCACACTGACCCTTGCCTTCCCCATCTTGTTCCCACTTCACCTGACGTTGTCCCAAACAAGCTTACTTTCCTCTTTCATGTTATTTTGGTTTTTGTCTGATTTTGGTTTGGTTTACTTTGTGACCCAATGAGTTAAACCACAGCCCTGTCATGGGTATGCATGTGTACCTAGCCATTGAAGTGGTGACTCCCTCTCCCCCAGGGGCTCTTAGGTTACTAACTACTCCCTGGGCAGAGAGCATGGACCCAGGAGTACCTCATCCACCCATGACTGAATAATGGAGGACCCAGTCTTGTGTAGGCTCTGTGCTGGTAACCATATTTGCTGTGAGTGGATGAGGGCAGTGGCCAGGCATCCATGCAGACCTCTCCAGCAGCCTGGTTACATCCTTTCTACCCTCTCTTCTACTAGGACACCATTGCTACATCATTTTATATGTACATGTTTCTCTATGACTGTATACATAAAGGTCTTGTGAAAATGCAGGGTGTGAGTAATTTTCATGTCTACATAGCAGAAATGATGGATGTGTCTGAACTGTCTCATTTTATACTACATTATTATACTACATTAAGCATAAATGTTTTAGAAAATGGGGTCCTCCCATTTAGAATCGGGAAAGCAATAAAACCCAGCCAGGCCTTTCTGCATGCTAAGCACGAGCTTTAGCATGCGTACCACTATACCACCAGTGCCTAGGTGACCAGTTTTGATTAGTAGCCCTTGTGCAGCCTCAGGCTGCTGATTCTTGCTGCCTCTTGCCTTGTTAGCCTGATCTGACTCACCACCAGTCTACACAGTGCAGTCTGGCTCCACTAAACAATTTGTAAGGATGGCCTTAGGAGCAGGATTTTGATGGGCTAACCATTCCCAGCTATCACTCAAGCAAGTATGCTGGGAACCAGCTTGGAGCTGTCAGCCAATTTGTTGGTTATTAGAGGCACTAGGAAGGGCCTGCTGGCACTGAGGCAGTCCTCAGTGCTATATAAGCCTCGGCTATTTCTTCCCTTAGATCACTAGACACCCCTCTCCTTTTACCCAAAGAGATCCTTGTACACTTGGATCATATAGCCTGAGTTGAGTGTCTGGGAAGAATCTGGCAAGTCTAAGTGACGGGAAAAATGGAAAGCAATAGATTTGTATTAAAAGTTAGAAACATCAGCATGATTCAAGATGGACTGGAACCTGGGTATCTTTCTGAGGCTTTATGGCTTGTTACTACTATCCTAGGAACTGAAGTAAAGCAATGGAAAGAAAGCCAATGGCCTTCATTACTGTGACTGCTTATACTGACTACAATTTTACTTCCACAGTTTTGAAAACTGTGTGAATCATAGCTCAGTAACACTAGTAGATAATAGTTCTCCACGTCTCAAATATCAAAGATATTTTCATTTCTGTGTGTTTTAGGGTTATTTTCAATATTCCTAAGGACATTTTTTAAATGTTCTACAAAAGGAATAATGAGAAAATAGGATTTCTTTAACAGAAATTTGCCTTTAAGCAAATTGAGTTAAATTCCATCTGTATGGCTATCTGTGCTCAGGTTACCACCGCTGTGCGGAGGTAACCCCATGACCAAAAACAACTTGGGAAGGAAAGTTCCATATCACAGTTCATTATCAAAAGCAGTTACAGCAGGAACCCTTTCAAGACAGGAACCTGGAGGCAGGAGCTGATGCAGAAGCTGTGGAGGGGTCCTGCTTACGGGGCTTTCTCAGCCTGCTTTCTTACAGCACCCAGGATCATGAGCCCAGGGATTGATCATGAGCCCACAATGAGTTGCCCCGCCCCCCACCACAATCACTAATTATGAAAATGCCCTACAGGCTTGCCTGTAGCCCATCTTATGGAGGCATTTTCTCAGTTAAGGCTTGGTCCTCTCTGATGACTCTAGCTTGTGTCAAGTTGACAGAAAACTAGCCAGCACAAAGGCTATTACCTATAAATATATAATTACCTATAAAGCCAAAAATTTCTTTTTCTACATAAAACCACCACCTGCTGTTCCATTTCAGAATGCTGTGTTTTTCATGAACTATCTCTGGGTTCCCTGTGGCTCCCCTGTTTAGACATAACAATACAGGTACATGTCCTGTTCCTTTATAGGCAGGCAACAGTTTTGCTGGTTACATAATCCTGTTAAGAGCAGTGGCAAGAATTACAGTACCCCTTTCATTTCAGGAGTCTTAGTCTTCTACAGCACTCATCACTCAGCAATTTAAACAAGAAAAGTATTGTGTCCTTCAAGAACGACGAAGCTACATAAAAAAATAATACTCTCTTGAAAGTAGGAACCAGAGAACAGTTTCTAAATAAAGACCAAAATCTGTGTCACGTATTTAAGGATCTCTCTTAGGTGAACAATATACACATTATGGACATAATAAAAGTAGTTGCTTCAGATATTGTTGGGACAGCCTGTGTGTCTCTGGTGAAAATCTTCCTTTGAGCTATGGGTTGTAGCTGCGTACACAGGGAAGACACTGTTCTACCCGCAGAGGGCCCTGCAGAGTAAGCACACCGGAAGGACAAGTTTTATTCCTGTATTACTTTTATCGTGTGTGTGTGTGTGTGTGTGTGTGTGTGTGTTTACTAGCCCTGAGTGACTTACAGAATACTATATTCCCTTTAAATATTAACTTTCTTGGGCTTCTCTTTTACTTTATATTCAAAGTCAGATTGCAAGTGAATTCAAATTTCAATGTATTTGCTTACATCCCTCTCAAACGACTGTTCAAGGTCTCTGCTAGCCAGTGTCCTGTTCAGAGAGCTTTTTTAATTCCATTGCAGGTAGATTCTCTCAGAAGGAAGACGTTCCACTTCTCTTACACATACAAGAATATAACGGATAGCTGTTATCAAAAAAACAAAACAAAACAATAGGACTCAAGCCCACAAAAGTGACTCTGTACCAACCACATAGAAGCTTCAAATTAATGTCTCAGAAACATTCTCTAACTGGCAAGTGTCCCAAGTACCTAACAGATTAGCAGAGACATGGCCTAGGGTCCAGAGGGCAGGGAAGGTGAGAGATCTCCATTGCCTTGCTCCTCCAGCAGAGTGGCATGATCTGGCTCCTGAGAATGAATGTCCCAGCTCTTCTGCTTTGGTGACGGACATCAGAGCCAGGGCTCTTCCACTGGCCGCCTTTCTTAGACAGGAGGGACATAGAAACAGGGAGGGCAGGTCTTTTGATTTGCTTGCCATTTTCTTAAAACAGCCTCATTTTCAGCAGCTGTTACACACAATGTCTCCTCGTTCTCTTTGCAAAATCATCTTTGCTCTCCCAAAATATGCTGTACGCTTCGTACCTTTTGGGAAAGTGTATTTTACAGGAAAAAAAAAATTTCCATTGGTAACCTAGAAAAAGCAACTGTTGACAACACTGATTGGTTTCAGCACTGCTAAATTAGCTAGAATTTTGGCAAATATATCTACTATATCTTCTTGATCTCATAGTGTGGGTGGCTCCTTAATCAGTATTCACCCATGCTTTCACACACAAATCCTTTCAGTATGACTCTCTGACCCACATCACAGTGAGATGGAATGCATTGCACCAAATTTTTCATATCTGAACAAACTGAAGTCATCCAACTGCAAAACGTACACTGCACCTACAAAACTCAATGTCAGAATCATGCATTAATGATGGGTGCCTTGTGGCAGTGTGAGCCACTAGTAGCAGCCCAGACGGGCGGTATAGGTGTTCACAGAGATAAGAAAGGATTTTCCATCCGAGGAGAACAACTATAGTGCCCCATGCAGTCATCCCAACATTGCAGTGCTAAGAAGACAAGAGTCTGGAAGTGTAACAACACATGTACAATTGATTCTGACAGATATGTCCAGAAAGTTCAAAGGCATTTTCAATACACAGGAAGGGAACAACTGGATATCCTTTTGGAGAAACAGTAAACTTGGACCCCTGCTTTACACCAGAAATGGCCACTTGAGATAGACCCAACCTGGAAATTACTCAACACACATGAAAACATATATCACACAAAGACACATTCAGCAACACTTACAGTAGCTTTCTTCAAAATGCTTAAGAGAAAACAATCAAAACATCATTAATAGGAGCAGAGATACACACATGGTGGTATGTGCACACAGTGGGAAACTACTGTCAGCAGGGAATGACTAGGTATCAGATATGAAAGATGACGCTCAAAGACATTATACTGAATAAAGGAACTATCCCAGAGATTACTTGCTGTATGGTTTCATTTATTTGTATTTAAAACTAGATCCAATTGACTTATGCTGTCAGAAAAGAGAAATCACTGTTTCTTGCCCAACTGTAAAGGGGTAAAGAAGAAAAAAATTTGCTGAGATGTTGCAAATGTCTATTATGTAGCAGTTTCCTCCAAGAGTAAACCATTCATCTAGGGGGAAGGAGCTCCTAAAAGCACAGAATGTTTACATTAAGGTGAAACAAAGAGCAGATGAAAAACATCCAACCTGAGCGGTAGCTCATTAAGCTCAGAAGTAAATACTAGATAACAGAAGTTCCTGAAACAGACCAGATTAACAAGGCTTCTCTCTACCCAAGCTTTTATAACAGTAAGGACAACTGAAGGATACACTCAGACCTGCTGAGTTCCCTAAAAGAAGCAGAGACCAGCCAATGTGCCTGGCAGAGGCTAAAACCAACTGTGCTACCTGGATAGGACACTCTCCATCCTGGTAGGCTGACTGTAGGTAGTACAGTGTGCTCCAGATTTACATTTTCTATGAGCTGTCACCTATACTAGGGTGGCTTTGGTAGCTTAGCTGTTTTTGAATCATTTCTGATTTTTTAAAAGTAATCTCTCAACTATATTCCTGTAACTAACCCTAATAAAACTCACTGGCTCATGCAGTTGGGCTTTGGTGGTATCCATATGCGGGTCTGTCATCAATTCCCTATTTGGGTAAGCAGATATTTTCCTGTAGGAACAGTGTCAAACAACAATATACTATGTCCCTATGAGGGTTGATGTATTTGTCAGAATTTACAAATTATGCACCTATAGTAAATGTGTTGAGGGTAGATTGGTACATACTAAGTTCCAAGATTTCCCCTCCCCCCCCTAATCCTCCAAAACAAAACACTGACCTGACTTCTTCTTAACTAAAAATCAGAGTCATAGTAATTATTTCGAAGTTTCAAGAGTGAAGAACTTGGAGCTGGGCTCCTGTAGGTGAGGAAATTGTTGTTCATACTTTCAGAGACAAAAGTACCCTCTCAGAGCATGCCAGTGAGAAAACACCATTGCCTGGGCACACCGATTCCGTTGACACTGCGGAACAAGCAAGAGCACGACAAGCTGCTCATCACTGACTGAAGGAGAAGAAAAGCAGTCCCAGCTCCTGGTGAGTCTTTGCTTCATGCTGGCCCAGGGACACTTACATAGGCTCGGCTCACACTAGGCAGCATCAGTCATTTGTTCCTGTGGCCAGCCCAGGAAACAGATAACTGCTGTAGCCATGTGATGTTGGACAACATTGGTGGAGAGATCATCAACCTCATCCAGGCCACACAGTAATAAAGTAAGGAAGAAAATTAAAACTAAAAAGTAGAAAAAATGTTATTCTACTTTGCTTTTCTGTTGCTGTGGTTAGCTTATGATAAAAGAGAAGGAAAGGGCTTAACTGGCTTGTATTTTGACTAAGAGTCTCCATCATTAGAGGACATCAGGGCAGGTGCTTAAGCAGGAGGTAAAGCGGGAACCAGGGAGGAATGCTGCTCACTGGCTAGCTCACTGGTACATGTTTAGCCCACTTACTCCCACAGCTAGGGCCAACCTGCCTAAAGGCTGATGCTGTCCACAGTGGGCTAAACTAAAAACAGTCTTTCACAGATAGGAGATTCTCTGTTCCCAGGTGACTCTGGGTTGTAACAAGCTGACATTAAGAACTAACCAGGACAAACATTTTAGGCCCCAAGGAAGTAAACCGCAGTTTAAATAGCTCAATATCCAAGAAGAAGCCTTGCAAATAACTTTGTGCTCAGCAGTCATATGTGCCCATATACAGACATATCTCTCTCTCTCTCTCTCTCTCTCTCTCTCTCTCTCTCTCTGTACGTGCGTGCACATGTGTGCACACCTGTATGTGCATGAATGCAAGCATGCATGTGCATGAAAATGTTCACCAACTCTCCAGGGCCTCTTATAATTGATCCCCCTTCATTTCTTTACTTATGTCAATAGGTTGTATTTCAGGTTGTAACAGAAAAGGAATCGAGTTTACCACCACAAGGCCTAAAAATTGGGGGACCCTATAGGCTACCTACCGACTCCATAGCAGGAGCTCCAGCTATGTTGTCATGGTAGTGAATTGGTGTACATGAGTCAAGCAGTAATTATATTTCATAGCACTTTACAAGATCAGTCTGTTAACCTCTTCCACCAGCCACAGGCAGGGAAGACAAGTCCATTGCCATTAAGAGCACACATGTCTTTGTATTGAGCCTTGTGTTCAATCTTAGTCCTAAAGTGCAGGACTAGAGAGAGGTACAGTAAGTCACAGAGCTCAAGAATCCATACTGTGTGGCAATAAGCGTGGGAATGGGATGAACAGAAGGGGGGGGATCTGAAATGGGCACAATGGAACATGACTTGACAACAAAGGGTCACATCAGTTCAGAGAGGACAGTGGTCTGAAAATGAAGCAGCTTATAAGAAAAGCACTGGTGCATCTTCGCAGATGCAGGTGTAAGTCATGCACACAAGGCACACACACAGAGGAAGCAGACCGAAATAAGCACCCATATGATTTTAGTCAAAGCAAATCCAACTTTAGGACATGAAAATGCCACCTTGGACAATTCATACAGGAGGCTGAAGCACATAAGCCCATACAGGAAATATATCCTCATGAGGATTTTAGTTTTAAATTTTATCAAGTTTTATGAAGTGAAATCTAACTTTTTAAACTTTTTGAGGCAATACTTATTAAACCTAGGGCCGTGTACATAACTAGGCAAGCACTCTACCCCTAAACAATATCCCTAACCCTCATTTTACTTTTTATTTGAGACAAGGTCTCATTAAATTGCCTTTGAACTCATTCTGTTGCCCAAGCTGGTCTTAACTTGCAACTCTCCTGTGTCCACCACCTTCCCAGGAGGTAAGATTACAGACCTACACTACCAGACCCAGCAAAATATCCATGTACCCTTAATCTGATCTGATGGTTTTTGTTTTGTTTTATAGTTTCTCAAATTTATTTAAAATTTAAAAACTGCAGAAATTGAAAGAGTAATAGAAATCCAAATAGCAATGAAGTATTACTTCAAACCACTGACCATCTTCTACTAAGAATTCATCCTGGGAACTTTAAAAGCTCAAACGTGAATTATTTTATGAAAGTTTTAGATTTTAAAAAGTTGTATGTTATAGCCTGAGGATTGGAACACTTTTCATCAACAACCACACAGTAAATGTTTCAGGTCATTATTATAATGAAACCAGACCCATTTAAGGCCTAAATAAATTATCATATATGCATGTTAATAAAACTTTACCCGTATAACAGAAGAGTGGATTTGTCCCAAAGACCATAGCTTGCCAACCATAGCTTGCCAACCATAGCTTGTAATCCTGATGAGGCTAAAACATTAACTAGACTTCAGCCTCTGGTACATACTGGCAACTGAAACTTGAGAGAAAGGAAACAATAGAAACAAGCAACTGTCTGCATCTAAATGAACATTAGACACAGGAAGTTTCTGCCCTTGCTAATTTTCACCATGCAACAGGAAATTTATAGCATGTATCTTTTCCCACACAAAGCCTGTGAGCAGGTGCTAAGTGGCTCACAGCTGGAGATACTGCATACCCTGCATGGGATTCAAGGTTTCAGAAAGAGTGCTACTTGCAAGAACATGGCTCATCTGTCTGGAATTAACTTCAACAGGCCCAGGGCACACTGAAAAGAAAAAAAGTCAGATCTATTACTAATGAGACCAATTCACTTAACCTCAGGAGGGCCCTGAAAATATGCTTTGAAAAACATATAAAATAATAAGGGGACCAGAGGAAAAATAGGGCACATCCTTCTCAAATGGCAAAATGGGGGTGGGGGGCGGGAGTCACGCTCACAAGCAAAAGAAAAAAGTAGTGAAAACCCAGTCTTTACACGAGAAACAGAGCACCTGCCATGCACATCACCAGCACACTGAACAGGCTCACCTGCCTAAAGCAAGGGTCCCTTAGAAGTTCACCGACCACTCTCTCTGGGATACCACACCGTACACTGCAGTGTGCCTCTGTCCCAATCTTGTTTTACCAACCTTAGTAGAAACTCCAAGCCTTACATGTCTCCTCGGCTCAGGAGGACAGAGCACTGTCTCTTTCTTCCTGTTGCAGACCTGGCTTTCAGGGTAATGCTTGGCAGAGCAAGCTCTCAATAAAGACTCTCGGAATCAGTGCATGTCATACACTAGGCATCTTTTCCATACAGCTTTGGGACCCAATGATTCTCTTTTCTGGATGAGGGGATGCTGCAGAACTTTTGCTTAGTATGAAAGATGACATTAAATGTTGGCCTTCCCATGGCAACAGAGCAAGAGTTTTATTTTCACTTCAAGTTCCCCTGTGAACAAGGAACATTTTAGCCAACTATGTGGTGAGAATTCTACGTCAAGTATTTGGAGGCCAGCATTTTACAGGAAAACAGATGTCTCTACTCCCAGGTTCCCAGGCTCCACAGAATTTCTTTGCTGTATGTTTTAAATTAAAAAAATCATTCAAACAGGAGAAGAGCAGGAAGGAAAATCCAAACTTTCTTTGAATACGAATATGGGAAAAATCACAGTTATGTGTTTGCAACAGAGAGGCATGGGTGTCAAAAGCAATATACAGCTTGTCACTACAGTAAACGGTATCAGGGAGCCACAAGTCACCTTATTTAAAGCAGTGCCACTTTTCTGCAACAGGTAGGAAACAAAGTAAGGCCAGCCCCCATAAGCATGAAATATAGCTCCTTGTAAAATATGCAGTAGGTATCTATGGGCCCACACATTGCGGGGCCACAACTGCTATGAGGTGATTTCAAAATGTAAATATGAAGCCTGGCAGTGGTGGCGCACGCCTTTAATCCCAGCACTCAGGAGGCAGAGGCAGGCCGATTTCTGAGGCCAGCCCGGTCTAGGGAGTTCCAGGACAGCCAGGGCTATACAGAGAAACCCTGTCTCAAAAAACCAAAAAAAAAAAAAAAAAAGTAAATATGAGTAAAACAGTACCCAGGAAGCAACATGGAAGCTCCGCAATGAATTCACCCATGGTTGCCTAACAGCACACCCAGAAATCCTCTCCTGTGGTCTCTGACAAGTACGTCAAAGGCTACCCCTACAGCAAGGTCTCTGGAAAGCAGCCAGACTCCTTACTATGTCTCTAACTCATCTTTTCTTATTAGCTCTACAAATAACGATGTCACTCCAATGCATCTAAAGTGCCCTTGTCAGTGATGCAAGCACATTTACTTCTAAATTCTTGGCCATTTGCTGCTTCTGGCCTCTTCCCATTTATCTTCACTAGTGTCTACACCAAAGCAGTGTTTGGCAAGTCTTTCTTTGATCACCAGTTCAGGCTAGCTCCCCGTAGTAGTGCTTCTTGTCAAGTTCACCATTCTCCCTTGGGATGGGTCCTGCCTGTTGACAACAAACCCAGGCTGAACCTTTCACCTGGTCCAGTTTGGGTTTCATGTTAAATATATGGCTGCATGTTTGACTCCAGGCCTCATCTGCCCACCACTAACTCAGGGGCAACGGACCAACATATACAGATGAATGGATGAAAATTACAATCTCAAGTCCCCAGTCCTGATAAGTAACAATAACAACAACGTACAGGAAGTACTACTTTTCTTTCCCATAGAAAAAACAGTGAGCTTAGGAAGAAGGAATACCCATTAACAGTAGCTGGCAGCATTTTAAAGTGGGGTAGTTAAGACAGTTCAGTGGATGATGATCACACATCAACAGGGCACCCAATGCCCCTGTGGTCATAGCAGTGTGGTAGGACAGTGTAGTAGCGTGTTTGTGACACAGTGACAGGCGCAATGAAAACAATACAAACACTGCTGGGCTGGGCACTATTCTTAGTGAGAAATGACTGTTGCTGGTACATGCACTTTCCTTGACAGTACTGGGATTAAACCCAGGGGCTGCCACATGCTAGGTAACTTCTATAACACTGAACCACATTCCGGACCTTTAAAATAATCCTTCATATCTTTTTAATTAGAGAGGTTGTGTTAATTTACCCAGGATGATGGGTAAGCTGCAATCATCCTTCTGGAATATCTGGGATCCAAGATATAATATGCTTTTTGTCATTATTGTCGACTTCTACAGATATCTTTATTATATACATAATAAACAGCTTCAAAAGACAAACTGTAGCTGGGCAGTGGTGGCGCATGACTTTAATCCCAGCACTCGGGAGGCAGAGACAGGTGGATTTCTGAGTTCGAGGCCAGCCTGGTCACTCCTGGTCTGGAGTGAGTTCCAGGACAGCCAGGGCTACACAGAGAAACCCTGTCTCGAAAAACCAAAAAAAGAAAAAAAGGACAAACTGTAAATAAACCATTCTGTTGGGTTATTCTAGAAGTAGCCTCACACATCTGTGTCACTTGACTGCATTGCAAGGCCATGTGACTGACAGCCTCGCCATTTCCATCTTGTAAGTGTACTGCATGATGTAGACAGAACTGCACAAGGGACAAACTTCTTAGAATGAGTGATGCATGACTACGTGAGCACTAGAGTAAATCTGGCAATTCCCAAGCATTTCAGCTGAACTTTCTGGGAAGACAGAATTCTTAAGTGAGCCTATGACTTACCACTCTCCTGTGCTCACTAGAAAAAACTCCCAGAGATGGTTAACTACCAGGATTTACATTGCAAGCTGATCTGCAGAAAAGGAGACATGACAGCCCCAGGCCAATACCAAAGCTTTAAAACAGTTCTATCTGGCCAGTGACATATAAGAAAGCACAGAAGCCTGAGCTCTGCGGAGGAATGGACAAGGGATCTGCTGCTCGCTGTACTGCTCCTGAGAAGGCCTGAGCTCTGCGGAGTAACGGACAA
>JADRCH010000122.1:2314628-2341201 GCA_019843965.1 Rhynchomys soricoides
TGAGAAGGCCTGAGCTCTGCGGAGTAACGGACAAGGGATCTGCTGCTCGCTGTACTGCTCCTGAGAAGGCCTGTGTGACCGACCTGCAAGTCGTTTCAGGTAGAAACTGAAAACAGTCCCCAGCCAGCAGGCAGGAACTGAAGCCACAGCTCTGTCAACAATCTGATCAGGGACAGATTCATGCCTAGAGCCTCTCCTGAGAATATGACTGTGCAACGCTAACACCGTCAACTCTTCTTTTCTTTTTTTTTATTGGATATTTACCTTATTTACATTTCACGTTTTCCTCTTTCCAGGTCTCCCCTTTGGAAACCCCCAATGCAATCTCCCCCTCCCCTTGACTCTATGAGGGTGCTCCCCCACCCACCCACCTACCCACTCCCGTCTTCCCTCCCTAGCATTCCCCTATACTGGGGCATCTAACACCCTCAGGCCCAAGGGCCTCTGCTCCCACTGATGGCAAACAAGGCCCTCCTCTGCCACATATGTGGCCAGCACCATGGGTCCCTCCATGTGTATTCTTTGGTTGATGATCCAATCTCCAGGAGCTCTGGGGGTCTGGCCAGTTGACACTGTTGCTTCCTCCCCATGGGGCTGCAAAGCCCCTCAGCTCCTTCAGTCCCTTTCCATTGGGGACCCTGTGCTCAGTCTAATGGCAGAGCCTCTCAGGAGTCAGCCATATTAGCAAAGGACCTAGCTGGCCTGTGGTGGGCTCTGCTCCTCAGAACTGGGTACTGTTTGTGGACACTAATGTGCTTTCTTGTGTTCACAGAGAAATACAGCATCCCTATGCACTGGAAACACTGCTAACTGTCCCCTCAGGCCTAAGCACTCAGCCAATGGCAGAAGAGCAGGTGTCAGTGGCCATCAAGGAGGCATCTATCCTCCCTACAAAACCATGAGATCTCAGGAGGCAGAGCCACAGCTCTGTAATGCACTGATGGCTTTGTCTCCTGACCTATGTTTTCACAAGGATAGTTTGAAAGACAATAATGGACAAGCCGTTTCTCTCAAGTGCTCAAACAGGAATCAGGCCTTTTGTGACATGGTATTAATGCTATTATCAATGACAGAAACAAAAGTAATAGAGCTTATTATGAGAAAGTCAGTAGTAGAAGATGTTTTGCCCATAAATATTAACTACTAGAATACAAATATTTTATAAGTGAAATTACTGTCATTTCAATTTCAATGTCTGTTCTATGTCTACTCCTTGGCAGATATTACACAGCACAGGTGAATCAATCCTTGCTCTCTAAACAGGCACAGTCTGTTAAGGAGGGGTGGGGGGTAGCTGAAGTAACATAAAGCACTACCAAGAACTATGTTTTCAGAAATGAGTAAAATGATAAATTTTATATTATTTTTTTTTTAAGGAGGGCTGAGGCTAGCCTATAGTCTGTAATAAAAAAAACAAAACTGTTTTGGGGTAAAGAAGATCAGATCATTGGGATCCTCACTTCCAAGCACTACAACGATGGGACCATGATAATTCTTTTTCCATAACATAATGAGCATCACACAAGCAGCCTCACAGAACCTGCCCTAAAGGAACACCTGAAACTTCTATTTTTATCCTCATGATATGAGCAGACAATTTTCCTAAAAAATGTTTTTTGCAGATGCTTTTGGATGAATGTAATTAGACAAAACCACTGCAAAGCACCATGGGCTGGATGACAAACTGCCAAGCAAGTTTTTATAATGCTGAGTGATGTGTAAGCAGCCTAGTAAGAAGCAGTTTAAGGAGGTCTAGCCCTGATTTTCCACAGCACCCAGAATCCAGAGAATGGGAATCATAAAGCTTTCACGGCTTTCAACTATTCTAACGAGTAGGAAATATAAAAACAGAAGTGAATGTTTAAATTAATTCCTACTTAAGCATTACATTTGCTTTTTACTTTTCAAAGTCCTCACTGAGCACAGCAACTCCAACAAAAGGAAGCTCGTGTTTTAAATCCCCAAATCTCATTATTCATTATGTACATCAACAAGCACACAGAACCCTTTATGTCCTGTAACTAGTTTTTCACAAAACCAAACAAAAATGTATGAAGATAGTCTGATTTGGTCTACAAAAAAAAAAAAAAAAAAAGATGGGAGAAGAGGAGAAGGTAGGGGAAGAGGCAAGATAGCTAGACAGATAGATACACGAGAGAGAGAGAGAGAGAGAGAGAGAGAGAGAGAGAGAGAGAGAGAGAGAGAGAACGAATGATGGGCACAGGGAGCCTCTGGTCCACAGCTGTGTATTAGTGAACCCGAGTTGTTCTTGTGGCCTCTAGGAACCCGCACGAGGAATGATGGTTGAAAAGAAGATGACCATTGGGCCCTTCCAAGGAAACTAAAGTGGTAGATTGCAGACCTAGCTCAAAATGTGCTTAGTTAATGAAATTAATCAACAATCTTACACCTCATTACCCACATGCTCTCCAAACACGGAGCACACAGCCTCAGGTGTGGTTTCCTATGATCAGGCTGGACTCTATGAGTGGTTTGAAGGCATATGGAATAAGCTGAAATTCAGAGGCACTCTGTGTCACTGCTTTAAGAAATCGAAGAGTTTTTACACAGGAAAGAAACCCACTAGTTCTCCGTAATTCTGCTTAATTAGGTTCAGGCCTGAAATGCCAATTTTAGTCCTGCTGGGAAATGTCCCAGTATTTTCTGTCCATAACTCTTCTGCTCAATTTTCTTTTCTTTCAAAGTCTGGGGACATTACAGATGGGGACATCAGCTCTAGAAACCTGCCATACATACCTAAGTCTCCTGACTTCAACATCCATGTCCTTAAATGTCTATATACTGTATGTGAAAGCAAACGCTTGCAGCTAACCCTGATAGCTACAGTAGACCATGCTCCTACCACCACTGCTCCGCCAAAAGCTCAGTGTCCAGTAGACTAGACACAATTACTTAAACCTAACCACTGATGGCTGCCTGACTTGGAATCCATCCCCCTTCGTGGGGAGGTGGTACAAGCTGACAAGACTTGTTCTGAGGGGTGTGGGCTCCAGCAGTACAGTCGCCTAGCACGCATAGAACCTGTAGCACGATGGGGGGTAAAAAGGAGAGAAAGAATGGAATGCTTTTTGTCCTGCGGTGAGCCCTGGACAAAGGTCGCTTCCTTTGGATCCCTGCTCTAAGTGAGCAAGAAAGCAACCATCTACATACAGAGTATACAGATATGGTAAAGGCTTTCTGGTCATTTCAGGTAAGTTCACCGGAGACTGAGCTGTAGAGAGAAATCTCGTTATACACTGTACACTAAAAAGCAACAACAAAATGAAACAACCACATTATGTGGAACCAGGACTCAGACATTCACTTTTAATGATCAATGCCTGGACATTAAAAATTAAAACAGATTAAAAATACTGTATCTCATTATCCTCAACTGTAAAATGAGCACTTCTCAGAATGACCCAAGTTATACAATGAATTAATTTCTGAATGGAATATGATGATTTTATTTTACACTTCTGTATTTGTGTATGAATATTTAGAAAAGAATTTGTTTTGACAATTTCATTACATTATTAATTCATTTAAAAGCAATATTTCACTACTCATGTCTTAGCTTCCTAAGTAATTATGAGAGGCAGCAGGCTAGAACTGTCCTGATAATATAATTACACAAAATAAAGAATTACATTACAGCCAATCTTCTCAATGAATATCACATTTAATTTCCTTATGTTAAAATATCCTTAGCTGAAAGAACGATTTCTCTGCTAGTTTCAGATTGTTTATGTTTCCTGTAAAATACATATGTTGAAATACAATGACAAAGGCAATGGCACTAAGAAAGCCTCTGAGGAGTTCTTGCATCCTAATCCTAAGGGCAGAGTGTGCCTATGAAGGAGCCCAGCTTCTTCTTCCATTCTGCCCTGTGAGAACACAGAAGCTGCATGCTTGAGGAAGGAGCCCTTGCCAGTTCAGAGCCTGCTGATGACTTCTTGTTGTTTCCACCTTCCATAACTGTTAGCAATAAACGACCATTGGTTTTAATTTACTTGGTCTGGTATAGCAGTCTGAATAGATTAGATATTCATTTTAATTTTCTTCTTCTAAAAATATGGGTGGGTATTTTGTCAGCATGTTCATTTGTTCACCTCATATATGTAGTGACTGCAGAGGCCAGAGAAGGTCATTGGGTCCTTTAGGACTGGAATTGCAGATGACTGACAGCCACCATGTGGGTGCTAGGAATCCAACCCAGGTCCTCTGGAAGAGCAGCCAGTGTTCTTATCCACCAAGCTGTCTCTCCAGCCTCAAATTAGATATACTTTATAAAAGTATGTCTATCGCTATCTGGTTCTATAATCCAAATAGTTTTCTTATGAAACTACTCCCTGGCTTGCATCCCATACTGTACGGCTTTCAGGACATCCAGAAGTCCTTGAATTTTAAACAATCTGAAATGATGCAATCAATAAATGGACTGGACCATAGGCTGTAATGTGGAACAGAGTAGCTTCAGGGCACAGGATAAAATATGTCTGAGTCATAGAAAGGCATGGTTTATAGAACTGTTTGCAGAGACATTTAAGTGTCCTACCTATTAAACATATGGAAACTGCTGTCAGACTGATGGCCAGTTCACCACTTTTGCTTTGTGAACATTTACTGAACTCCCTAAATAGTCAAGGATGGCCTTGAACTCCTGATCCCCCACATCCACCTTCAAAGTGCTGAGATTATAGTGCATGGCATCAAGCTAGGCATCTGTCAGTTAATATTCTGAGAAGAGATACAGTAGCAAAGAAAACTGTGATGATACTGTCAGGGATAGGACTCCCACCACAGCATCCTGTGTGACCCCACTGGCAGATCTCATTCTTGACTGTGGGCTTGGCTGCTACTTCACAGGCTCCAGATCATACTTCCTACGTGCAGCATTCACCATTCTTACTGCACAGATCTGCAACACGACATCTTGCCAATTAGTGTCACTCCACTGATTTTTAAAGTAATTCATTAACAGACTACTAAGCTTTGACTTTTTAATCAATTAAAGCACCTTAAAGAGTTTTAATTTTAGATAGTTAAGTCACTATTGTTGAAAACAAAGTAGAATAAATTCTACATCACCTATTTATTCAGAACATGTTTGTTTACCCGATGAATAGTTTGAGGGCTCCATTTCCATCAATGAATAAAGTCTTCTGCCAGTTCCAGAAAATGAGCCACAACCAGCATTTTGTTAGAGTGCCCATGAGTCCCTAATACAGGAGTCACATAGTTAGAAAGGCCCCTGATGATAGGACGCAATATACTAAAGTTTGAGCTGGTGGGATTAGTACTGCTAGGTAAAGATAACTGTGTGAAATAAAAAGGAACAAGGGAAAATCACAGAGGGCTTTAATCAAGGAAAGGGAAGGAGGGAGAGCAATACAGGAGAAGAGGAGGAGAGAAAATATTTTATTTACTCAAAATTGCATATATTACATATAAGTATATGTGTGTACATATACATGCATAGTTTAAATAAAGTTATCCCATTTGGGGTGATGATGGTCCAACCAAGAATCATTGACTCGCTAACAAAATCATCAATACCAGGCATAAGAAACCTGTTTACGATGTTAGTCAGGGGAGTCCAAGAGTCCCTCTAAACAATCTAGGCTGTTGCTGTTGCCTTATTTGCCTCTATGACACTGAAGGTGAGTCTCTAGTGCAGAAGACACACATAGTTTGGACACAGGACTCAGATGACTCAAGTTGGATCTTAATTTAAAGCCTTCTTCCCGAGGATGAGCTTCCATAGTTCCAGCAGGTATGAAACCTGCCAAGGGAAGCAATTGCTCTACTCAGCTATAGCACCTATGAACCACAAGAGTAACCAGCATTGGCACAGGAATTGTAAGAGGTCAATGGTGACCCAAATCTTGGTGGCAACAACCAGATCTCTAATTGAACTTAAGACCCACTCAACAGGAGGCGATTCATGTTTGCTACAGAAAACCCAGCCAACTACCCAAGGCTAATAAAAGTCATGGATCTTAAAGGAGAAGCCACAACCACCACTTTACTAAACCATAATTATTTCTAACTTCATTCTAAATATTTATCCATGTATCCACAGATGAGTGTAGCTCGTACATTTATCAAAAAATTTCTCTTTGCAACAAAGACGAGAAGAGAAAACAAAAACTGGTCAAAACACCGAGATCAGGTGCTCCTTGGATAACAAGCCCCAATGGGCATATATATGCTATGATTCCTGCCCCTAACATTCAGAGATCATTACAGAATGGGGGAGGAATGGAACAGAAAGCCAGAAAGAGCCAGAGGAAATCTGTTGTGAGGTTGTGTTTTAGAAATGACAGGGAAGTGGTAGCCATGATACCTTAACAATAATAATTATAGGTGCCTAAACAAAACCTGAACCAGGAGGACCAATAGAAATGCTGCTGAGGAAAAGGGAAATCTCACTGGGCCTCACCCCTAGACAAAGAACTACAGGCAATTAAGGGATGCTGAGAGCATTGTAGTCTTCCCCAGGGATGAGCCCTCAACTGGTTATCCAGTAGCAAGTGGTTAGTCCTAAGATCATATACATATACACAAGCAACACTAAATGATTCAGCAGGTATTACTTATTACATTTATGTGTGTGTGTGTGTGTGTGTGTGTGCGCGCGCGCGCGCGCGCGCGCGCACTTAAGATGCAATTAGCGGAAAAGAAGCCATGAATTTGAGAGAAGGCAAGCAGGAGACATTGGAGTGAGGAAGATAATGGGGAAAAATGATGCAATTATATTTTAATTTAAATTTTGTAAAGGTGAAAGGTCTACAGAAAAAAATTAATCAGTGATTTATTTCCAAACACCAGTGAGGGTTTCTAATAGAAAAGGCAATCCTTATTAGTCAAGGCTTCCTCTGGAAGGCAAAGCCAGCCACCCGAGGGCTCCAACACCTGCTGGAGCACCCGGAGGTTGAGTGTACAGCTGCTGCTAGCAGTTGGGCTGGCTCTTCCCGTTGCATCCCCTCACAGGGAGAGGCATACTAGTGGACAGACATCTCCAGGTTATGTAATCAGCCATGGATAATACTCCAGTCCTAGCAGGGTGCAACTGTCCCAGGGATCTTATACCCTGTCTGCTGAGTGCCTGTTTCCTTTCGTGTTATTTGAATGGCAGTTAGTCACCAGGGTACAGCATTTCTACCCGAAGATCCATATCCTTCTCTGAAGTGTAATTAGTATTTAGATCCTGGGATTCCAATGGGCATGAATGTTAGAACAAGACGCAAACCTTCCCCAGCTACAGAGATCCAGGCTAGTCTGAAATATGAGATGAACAGCTAAGAATCAGAAATTGAACTGGCATATCAATCAGCTTTTCTCTATCTATTTTCAACTTATCTTGATGTAGATAAGCTTTTAAGATATTGAAAACTGCACATTAAAAAATTGTAGAAAGGAATTACATTTAGATGGGTAGTACTCCCAGCATCAGGCACACTGACATATACTGTGCTAGACAACTGCAAGCCAGGCATGAAATGCTGGCGTGTGGGTGGTGCATGTGGCACCAGAATGGCTGATCAATCACTAGTTCTCTACTCTTAAAAATATTCTTTATTACACCCACTTGTTTGGTTGTGTGTGTGTGTGTGTGTGTGTGTAGGTAGATCCATATGTGGATGTCTGAGGAGATCTGGAGAAAGTTGGTTCTCTCCTTCCACTTTCCACTGTGTAGGGTTTCTGAGGGTTGAACTCAGGTTGCCTGGCTGTGAGGTGAGTGCCTTTACATATTGAGCTAACAGCTAGTCCCAGTTCCCCACGTTTAAGCAGCCTGATAAGAGGATCCCACTGGGCAAAATTAAAACAGACATAGTAAAGGCATCCAGGGAAACTAGGGGTCTGACTATGTAATGCTACCACACAAGAACCAACCAGGGAACAAATGGCCCCGGCGGGTGCAGCTGCTGCGTGTGTGCTGTCCTCTTTACTACTGCTGCTTCCCGAAAATGCGCATGCTCTGTTTCAAATTTACAACTGCAATTTTAGAACTTGTTCATCACAAATGCAATCAGTGCAATTCATTGAACAGAATATGTGGAAGCAAGAAGGAATAAATGGGAGAGCTTGGTGTAATAGTCCTACCCTGGCTGTTCCTTCCTCTTAGTGGGGTGTCTTAGTCAGGGTTTCTATTCCTGCACAAACATCATGACCAAGAAGCAAGTTGGGTAGGAAAGGGTTTATTCAGCTTACACTTCCATGCTACTGTTCATCATGAAAGGAAGTCAGGACTGGAATACAAGCAGATCAGGAAGCAGGAGCTGATGCAGAGGTCATGGAGGGATGTAACTTACTGGCTTGCTTCCCTTGGCTTGCTCAGCTGGCTTTCTTATAGAACCAAAGACTACCAGCCCACAGATGGTACCACCCACAAGGAGCCCTCCACCCTTGATCACTAATTGAGAAAATGCCTTACAGCTGGATCTCATGGAGGCATTTTCTCAACTGAAACTCCTTTCTCTGTGATAACTCCAGCTTGTGTCAAGTTGACACAAAACCAGCCAGTACATGAGGAGACAGGAAGTAAGACCAGGGACGGTGGGAAGGCAGGCCACCACATATTTCATAAGACAGACCAGCTGACTTTCAATTCTGAGCACTGCTTCCTAGCAGACAGAAGAACTAAATCCCACAGCTGAAAGTGAGAGAGGAGAGGATACAGGCAAAGTTGTTTGTTTGGGCAAATCCTTATGTACTAGATGTTTAATACCACAAAATGCGCTTGACCCAAAATCTTTCTCTCTCAACCAGTGTAGTGTAGTACAAAACAATGTAACAAGTTGGTAACATATGGTGGTCACTATTATGAGTGGACTTCATCCAGAAGAATGCCCTCACTGTCTTAACTAACAAACAACAACACTCTTCACCTACTCTGATTGTCTTTGATTGTGACTAATCCCAAATAGAAAGAATAGCAAAAACAATGACAAATCTGTCTGTGGGATGGGGATACCGGATCATCAGTTAACATGCTGGTTGAAAGATCACCATATAGAATCACTGATCATCCCTAATCATAAAAATGGAGGAAGTTTACTACCCCTAGGGGCAACTGCAGGTGTGGCTACCATGTCACATGTGCACTGGTAGGTGGCAAATAAAGGTGATATCTACACTCAGTGTTTTGCCCTGTGAACATCTGAATGATTAGTAGCTTAATATTCCCTGAAAAGAGTAAGCCTGAAACAACTACTCTTCCAGAAAAAGGGTGCCAAGACAGGGAGCTTGCCTGAGTCGACTACCAGTCTATTATCATGCAGGCCCAGATGGGCTCCCAGGGTAGGAAGAAGGCCGGATACTAGAACCATGTCTGGAACTGCAATCTTTGGACATGTACGAGCTGAGACAGATGACCCTCATATAGGGCCACTTGGGCAGGCCCAGGTAAGGAATGACCCCAAGACAACCACCAGACCAATGCCATGAAGCCTGGACAGGGCGTTAGCCTGGGACGACCACCAGTCCAACGTTGAAAGACCTAGGGGAGCAGACCATGCCCTAGATGACCCCTGCTCAGTGCCATAATGCATGAGTGGGACATAGAACTCCTTGGACCACTCCTGAGATGACCCTACTCAGAGGCCCCGGGTACCACTTAGAGGAGCAAGTAAGTGGTGGAGAGATGGAACAGAAAGAGAAAGAGAACGATGTGGGCACATTGAAGAGAGGAAGAACTGGAGAGGGTAGTGAGGAACAGCCTGAACTGAGTAGCCAGTGATGGCACCTGGCACCATTGGTGGGGTCCTGGCCCATGTTGCCACCAAGGGCCACATGTGACTCTGTGGACCTGCAGCAGCAGGAGTCTATTACCATCAAAGGCCATGCAAATGTTCTTGCTGTGGGGTGCCTCACAGGGTCAAGTTGAGGTCTGAGGGTGCAGAGCTGGCTCTATCCCTTATCAGGGCTTCTAGGAGGAGCTGGCCCTGGGAGTGTGAGAGAGTTGATCACACCCCTAGCCAACTACAGTACTCCAGAGAGCAGACCCTCACATTTCAGAAGTTGCTGGTGATCTGGATCCGAGGACATGAGCATGGGCAAGTTGGCCCTGCCATTCATTTCCTGTGCAATGGTGTGACAACGAAGAGATATCCTGCTCCCCACCTACAGCAGGTGGGAGAACTGACCCTGAGAGAGTTGCCTCTTCCCCCTCACCAACTGGAACACTCAGGAGAGCAGGCACTGGACCTTTCCTAGGCCGCAGGGTAGAGCTGGCCCTGGTTGTCAGCGGATGAGGGGCAGTGAACTGGCCCCAACAGCACAAGAGTGGGAAAGCTGGCAGGCTGATGAGCTCAAATATTGTTCAACCCTAGACCCAGGGTTTTGAACTGGCTCACGGAACATCTATCCTACTGATGAATTGGAGAGCACTGAAGAGGCCAGTCCTACAGATCCAAAACTACAAGATCTCCACGACACAGGGCAACAACAGGGTATCTGAGAGGAGTCCCAGTAAGCTTCCAATATTGATAGAGTAGCAGAAGCCAGAGGCCTCAAACCAGACCAAAGAGTCACTGCAATGAGCATCCAAAAGTGTGGACAGAAGGGATACTGTGGGACACACTGTGACACACTACAGCTTCCATAATGAGACTTTTTTTCTGTTGGGGAGAGGTTGCAGAGTGGGTACAAGCACAGTGGGGGCAATGAGGAGGACTGGAGTGCATGACGTGAAATTAACACACACGAAAAAACAGTAAAATGTTGTCCAAAGCATTTAAAAAGTAGAGAAGTAGGTGAAAATAAAAAGCACTGCATTGTAAATGAAGAGGGTGGATCCATTTCTTATTGATGCTTATTGTTCACTCATATGGTTAAGTTACTGTGGTATGCCTAAGCCAGTACGGCGGCCTGGAGCCACTGGCATGGATATAACAGGTCAGCCTTGGCCTATAAGATGGCCCTGGGACATTAAGATGGTCCAGAGGGACTGGCAGGACAGGTCAGACTGGGCCATTAGGTGAGCTTTTCCCTCAAAGGAAATAAATTTTCCATTCCTAAATGTGTACCTCAAGGGGTAAACACAGTGTTTACAGTTTATTTGAATAATAGAATCATTTGTCAACAAGGTTTCCGAAGCAAGAATAGCAAAGAGAGGGGAAATATCCTAAAGTAGACACTTTCAGCCTCATTAAAAATGGAGTGTACACACACACACACACACACACACACAAAGACCAAGCAACCTTGGGGAGAGCTGCCCTGCGCACAGGCCACTGACACAGGTTTCTCAGTGATGACCACACTTCAAATATCATTACATGAACTGCGTAAAGAAGAGCAAAGTGCATTTGCCATCTGCTTGCTACATGAGCAGGAGTCCCAGGCTTCAGGTGAATTTGCTCTGGGCACAGAGTTTTTCATGCCTACAATAAATTTTAAGAAAAGAAGAAAGAGAAGGAGGCTTACTAAGTAGACCTACCTGGGTGGAAGGTAAGATCTTTAAAGCTGAGACCTTCAGAGGAGGCCAACTCCCTTTAGGGAGTTAAAATCATCAAAGATCATACCAGAAACAGCAATAGAATTCCTGTGATCCTTCCTACCATGCAGAGGGGCCTGGCACCCAATACAGTCTCATTCACAGAAGTAATTTCTTAAATGGCTTACTTGGTAGAACTATCAAAAAAGGCATAAGATGAAATTTTAAGACCATGTAAATCCAGTAGAATTCACAATAGTATGATTGTGGTGTGTGTGTGTGTGTGTGTGTGTGTGTGTGTGTGTGTGTGATAAAAATTCAAAAGGAAGGAACAGAAAACAAAACTGGAGACAAAGGCTTTGGTGACCCTGAGCACAGACCTAAAAAATATTCAGGCCTACCTCTGCACTGCCTCTGTCAGTCAAAAGCCACACTAAGACAAATCATGTCATGTTCACATGGAGACCTACTCCATGGACACCACATTCTGGCTGTCAGACAGCTTTGCATTGTTAGCAGGTCCCCAAACACAGACAGCTCTGGAAGAGAGATGATAAGAAAAAGGCAGGGCCAGGGAGGTGCATGTGCATAAACATGTATGTGCATAAACATGTATGTGCATGAGTGTGTACCAATCATGAGCCCAGGTCAGGTCAACCCCAGCCTGAATGTAAGCACTCAGAGACCATCTCAGAAATAACATGCAAAATGTTGTGGGCCCATTCAATGCAAAGTTACAGCATGGGACAAGGACTCTGGCCAACAAGCTACTGGTTTCTTAAAACTGAAGGCCAAGTTGCTCTGGGTGCTGGGTACATCTCTGTTAAGTAGAGCCTAATGAGGCTGCTCAGGGATTCCTGAGAGCTAAGCATGAAGCTCCTCTCTCTCTGATAGGCATGAGGGCAGGAGATGATTCTTTTGATGTGTGACTTGATGCACCTGTTAGTTTCATAACTGTTTAAATCAGGTAGAGAGAACCCAAGCTAAGAATAAACCTAGAAAAAGGCATCCCCACCACATTGTTTTGACTGTGCTGGAGGCAGGCAACAGTAAAACAAACCCAGTTTTCTCAATCAGTGTTAAATATGATCCTGTCTGCCTTAAATATTCCAAAACTTCAGAGGCATAAAACAACACAGCTCTGAGCAGAAAGCAGTCAGCGACAATGATCCCAGGATTAACGGTCAAGAATGTTAACTGTTCACATCCACAGTGAGTATCAGCTGAGACTTAATGTTTTAGCAAAGTGAGTCTGTAGTATATTATGCATCATCAAACATTTCTCAGTAAGGGAAGGCCAGTGTGTCTCTCAATGGGTGCAATCATCTTCCTACAGTACACATAAATTGGATGAGCTACTGAACAGAAGAATCTAGAACTCATTTTGATCTAAGGTATCCTGAATTTCAACCCAATCAGCCCCTACCTGAGCTGTACTGTAGTGATGCCTATCTGTCTAGTGACAGACTCTAAAGAAACTAGAGCAGTCAGAGATCAGAGGTACTCTGCAATGGGCAGAGAACAGAGGGACAATGAAGACACGGGGCTTGGTGGCCTTGGTAACCGTGAGAAGAAATGGCTGTTTTCCAATTCTAATGAACAGAGAAAACAAGTCAAGGCACTGCTAAGAACAGTGTTCACTGAAGAGAGACTCCAATAAACACATAAGCAGGTTGCAAATACAGTCTACTTGAAAACACAAGTTCATCGTTTATGACTGGCCTGGGCCCTATAAATCAAAGACTTAAGTCAATATTATAGGCAAGAAGGAAGACAGAAGTAAACAAAGTACATACTCCTGGAAAGGAGTAAAGGTTCTGTTTTTATTTTTTAAAGGGAATCCAATATAACCAGAAGAATCTAAGAACCTTCTATAGATGGCTAATCAAACCTACATTACAGACTACGTTGAAAAAAATGTAACACACCATGGCTTGATTACACTGACATTTAAAAGGCCTATCATTCTACAAACATCTCAAAAAAGTCAGGAGAATAAACCATACCGTCAGGTGACTGTCTTCTACCACACATACTACATGCACACTATAGTGCCAGCCATGGCTTCATTTTCTACAATTTCAGTGCCAAGTGATCAATCACTGCATAAATAAATAAATGGAAAATTTTAACCAGGGTGAGCTCAGCTACTGTGGATGCCTGGCCAGCCATGGCTTCATTTTCTATAATTTCGGTGCCAAGTGATCAACCACTAAATGAATGAGTGAATGAATGAATGAATGAATGGTTGGATGGATGGAAACTTTTGACCAGGGTGAGCTGTGGCTGTGGCTGCCTGGTAGTTCAGTACTTATTGTCAAGCAAACCGTTATTGTGCTTGGTAATGGCCTCCAAGTGAAAACCCGCACAGCATCACTGTCGTGGCTTTCCTTATGTTATTATTAGTTACTGCCATTACTCTCTTGTAACTATTTTATAAGTTAACCTTTACCAGAGGAATATATGCATAAGACAGAACAGTAACTTCAGGGTTCCCTACCATCTACCATTTCAGGCATCCACTGCGGTTATTAAAAAAAACCTCCTATGGCTAAAGGGAACCATGATAATAAGATGCCAATCCCAAAATTCAGCTTAGAATGATATAAGATTGGATTCTTGACATTAAACATAATTAGTATACTCAGAGAAAAATATTCAAATCCAGCAGGGCAGTGGTGGCACATGCCTTTAATCCCAGCACTCGGGAGACAGGTGGATTTCTGAATTCGAGGCCAGCCTCGTCTACAGAGTGAGTTCCAGGACAGCCAGGGCTACTCAGAGAAACCCTGTCTTGAAAAAAAAAAAAAAAAATTCAAATCCTTATTATTGACCAAGTTTAAAGAACTTCATGTTATTACATATTATAATGTATTTATACTTAGTTTGCTTTGGAGATACATGTCAGACTGATGAAAGCAAGTAAGATCAGCAATGAGATGTGAAATCAGAGGTCCCTGTGACCTTTCCTCACTGTGACAAAATGTCGAATAAAAACAACTTAGAAGATAAAGATTTGGTTTTGCTCAGTGTTTAAAGGTTTCCATCCTTGCTCAGCAGGCCAATTGCTCTAAGGCCTGTGGCAAGACAAAATACCAGAGATGTACAACAGGAGAGAGAAAATCACACTACCCGTGACAACCAGCAAAGAAAAGACTATGGCAAAGGTATGTCCATCAAAGGTACTGACCCCAGGGACCTGCTTCCTCGAACCAGACACTACTAGTTTTTCTTCTTCTTTTAGGAGTTTTCTTTCAATTCGTGCCAATGTGTGTTTTGGTTTTAGTGCATGCTACATATATGTAAGGACCTGCAAAGGCCTGAAGCGGATGTCAGAACCTGGAACAGGTAGTTGTGAGACACCTGATATGGGCACTAGGAATCAAACTTGGGTCCCTTGGGAAAGCTGTGCGTGCTCTTAACCAGCAACCCACCTGTCTACCACACTAGGTTCTACTGTCTGATAGCCCACTGAGTGTGGACAGAGGATGGATCCACTGGTGACGAATCCTCTCGTGAAGCTAGCAGCTCATGGTCTAGTCTTCCCTAAACAGCACCATTAGCCAGGGATTGGCCTCTGACACCTGCACATTTGGGGTATTTCATATGAAAACCCTACTGTCTAGCCAGTGGTGGGGTTTGTCTTCCCTACCCACAGAACAGGACCTTAACATCTTGCTTTGCAGAAACTTTTACGTTGCTCTTCTCCCAATGTTGAGAAGAACTTGAATTTTTCTAATATGCTTACTCACAGGACAAACCATAAACCTATCTCATACAGCCACATACTGTGTCACCGCTCTATGGGCAATGGGATCTGGGAGAACAGAGACACTAAAGGAAGCAGACTAAAGTCTCATGCAACAGTCAACTTTATCCAGAGCCCCAGGCAGTGTATACTCTGAGGGTTAAGAAAGGTCGTGTGAGTAAAGTTCTCATGAGTTCAAGCTGCAGACAATCACAAACACAAGCTGCGCAAGCCAAAAACATTTTTTCCATAGAAGCATATCAAGGATAATTTAAACATTTAATTTGACAACAGCAGCAAGCAATAAGGAGTAATCTGAGGTTAACTCACTCATATCCACTACACCTGGGTAGAGCACAAAAAAAAAAAAAAAAAAAAAAAAAGCATTCCAAGAACAACTCCGTGTTTTGAAGAAACTGAGGTCACAAAACTCTTGCCTTGTTTTCTTGGAGTGCTCTCAGAAGTACTCAGAATTCTCTGCACCTGAATGGCTCTATTCCTGGACTATGTTTGAACAATAATAAAGTAAAAAGTGCAAATAAACTTTAAAAGTCATCCTGAGAAGAGACTGGAGTCCACCGGTGAGAAGACACTTTGCAAATCCAGGGTGAGATTTCAAGCACAGGAACTAATGCTATCCTTTAAGGTCAGTAAGTCTTTATTTCAAACAGAACATACAACTCATGCCAAAGCATGGTCCTTCCTTGTAAAATGCAGGGAGATTTGTACAAATTCAATCATAATACTGCTGTCAGAAAATACTGATGTGAGTAGAGGCAGAACACTCTCTTCCAAAATTAGCTGAGAAAAGATGAAGTAAAGGGCATCAAAGAAACCACCTCAGAAAGCCAGGGCCAAGAGGCACTGTCAGGAATCTCCACAGGGCCTGGGAATCCTTCCCCAAGCACAGGCTAGGCAGGTGTGCCGGAGCAGAGGCCACAGTAGCAGTGGTGGCAGAAAAGGGCTATCAATGCCCTTAGCTGCTACTCTTGGGTAGGACTCTCATCCAGCTCCCTTCTAAGAGGTTCAGACCACAGGCAAGGAACTTTGGGACATCAGAGTTCTCACAATAAGGTCCAGAAGGATGGAGCAGGCAGGCAGGCAGGAAAGGAGGGGTGGGAGAAAAGCAGCAGGAAGACTGCAGGAGGCAAGCAAGACTGATTCCAGCCATCAGCATCCCAAGCATCAGACAGAACTGCATTGAAACGCACACATCCTCTCAGTTCTTCACCGTTCTAACTGTTTCACGGGGATACTAAGAGCAAATCTGAAAGTCATCACGCCCTCTGGATTTTAACAAATGGCTTCTCATTTGCTCAGTCCCCTTGAAGCAGTTTCAGTTCAGTTCTCATCTGCACTGTGCATGTCCAAGGCTGGCACAGAGACAAAGACAATGGAGGAAGGGCACTGCCAGCAAGGTTCAGACAACAGCCCTGTGCTAATTTATGAGACTCACAGTGGATTATATAATTATACTTTCTTTTCTTTAAAAGTCTCTGCCTCTGCCGTGTGTGTGTGTGTGTGTGTGTGTGTGTGTGTGTGTGTTCTGTTTTGCTAGGGATGGAACCCATTACTTGTGAATGCTAAGCACAAATTCTATTCCTGAGTTGCACCCCAGCTCTATACAATATTTGTCTGCCAGGCAAAGTCATTCATTTCAACTGCATACAAAGCAAATCCTATGAAATGACTGCTTAGGAAATTCTCTAACGTGATGGATTTAACTGTGTTTTCAGTTCAAAGGACAGGGAAAAGAAAGCCAAAATTTAAGTAAGCTGCATTTAATTTATGTGCAGTGTATAGGTGTTGTTCAATTTCAGGCTGGTTTGCTCCTTAAAGTTTGAGAAAAGTATATATAATAAAGGTGATGACATTATCTAAATAAGAGAGAACAAATACTTTTGCATATTTAATTGCTTTTAAACTTGTAACAACTCAAGACTCTAGTGTTCTTTGCATTTAGATAGTAATGGAAAGATTAAGAATACAGAACTATTCTCTCCTATTGCCAATCAGAGACATGGCTTTTACAAATGAACTTTTGTGATCAAGGAGGAGGCAATTATTTAATGAACAAACAATGAGATTAATGAACTAGTAGCCTTCCCTCATACCGTCGGGCTCGCATCAGCATTCAGAATGAAAGTGTTTGTCCTATTACAGACATATCATGATAACACTGTTGGCTTGTATCACAGTCACTGAGGGCTTCCGCTCACCACGAGGTGTGCATTTTGTGCCTGGAACAGCATTCTATAGGCCAACTCATTCAGTACTTGCAGAGCTGTGGGGGAAAAGTGCTACCATCTGCATCAAGCAATCAGTAGAGCATCAACTGTGCACACGTCCAGGTTGTGTCTAAATGTAAAATGCATTCGTGTTACACAAAGACCTTTTACATATGGACGGAAGGTGATTTTATCTAGCACTTTGGTGCACCTGTGTTTTTACTGTGAAATAGGACAGGAATAGAAAAACTGCTTCTCTTGGAACTGCCATGCCAGGTCTCAGGTCTAAGGTCTGTATATTAACTCGCTGGGGAGTGGTATTGTTGCTGCTATGCTGACTCCATGAGTAATTCTGTTCTAACAGTGCTAAGTGTGAAGAATAAATGCAAACATAAAATAGGTTCAGATAACCCAGAAAAGGCTGGTGTAAGTAAATGGCCGGGTCAGTCCTCAGAGAGACGAGGGTATTTGATGCAGGGCCAGCTTGGGTGATGAAGGAAGAAGGTACTTGAAGAGATGGTCAGACCAGCACTAGAAGCCTGGACAGAGATGGGGATGCCATTTTCTGATGTGTTTTCCTCCAGGCCCTCCCATGCCAACCAGACTGCTGGAGGGAGGGTTAAGGTACTTGTGCCTCAAACACTGGGCCCTGAAAGGACTCCGCAAGTGTGCTGAATAAATACAGAGAATGAAGGAAGCAAACAGAAGGGCAGGAGGGAAGAAGGAGAAAAATGAAAGGGAAAGTAAGTGAAACTATAAAGATACCAAGGTCCCGTTCAACACATACAAGAATGCGTTTACTTCCGAGTGAATTTATGTGTGAGTTTAACAATACATGTTAAAAGACGGTTACCTTTCATTTTACTTCTAGGCCATAGAGTCCTGGAAGCTTTCCATTCAAGACTCAGACTTTTCTCCACTGATGTTCTTGGTGTCCAGCTCAGGATATCTGAAAAGAAATGGACATGGTAACTAAACATCCTGATGGCCAATAAGCAGGATTTCAAAGAGCACTGAGATGAAACCAGTTTTCATTGAATAACACAAGGTTCTACATTTCCTAAAACTCTAGAGAGTAAATGTGGGTTCGAGGCCCTGCTCAAACTGAGCTACTGTAGCAGGCTTTACATAGGTTTGAGAAAACAGCAATATCAAAAAGTGGGTGGGTTTGCTCTGTGCACTCAACTAGTCCCTAGGGACCTGAGAATCACCCTGGGATTCACATGCCTCCAATGCAGCATCCCTTGTAGCACTGATTAGGCTTTAGCTCCTAGGACTGGGTGAGGCAGGAAGGAGCTGCTAAGACACCATAGCAGAATTCCTCAAAGGGGAGGGAGAGTGTACTTTGAGAACTCAGGGAGGACACAGTGTATTTGTGGCAGCTGTCCCTGTGCCCCAAATGCAACACTGACCTGGCCTCAGACAGGAGTGTTCCTGTACATGTCATAGCTGCAGGACAGGCCTTGGCTTAGGCCATTTTCAGGAAAGAGAAAAAAAAAAAAGAACAAAAAGCTTTGACTGGGCATATGGCTGGCCCTAACCAACATGCTGCATTTTTAAAAAAATTGGTGAGAAACTGAGGCTCCCTGAGGGAAGTGGTTTCCCACATCTACTCCATGTGAGGCTGCTTTCACTGTCTTTGGGGATAGCTGGATGAATCATGAAAGCAATGTTTATCCAGACATCTGGCAGCTCACAAGAAGACTCAGTGCTGGAAATTTTAACTCTCTCTTCCTCCCACATCTGCCTTTGTCAGATGCCACAGTAGCAAAGGACTGCATCTTTGTTTGAAAGTGAGAGGCAGGCAGCAAGAAGCAGAGAAGTTCTGGCTGCACAGACATCTTCTTTATTGAGAGGCACTTTCCATGCACTGATAGAAAAATAATTAGTACCTGAGGAATTGCTTGCAATCGTAAGAGATGATGGTTAAGGAGCACACCACTGGGGTGGGTCTCTGCCAGACTCCCAGCTACCACGTGTCTTTCTCTGGACCGAGGCGCATTTATTAGTAAGCCTGCGCATTGTGACCTAGATCTATATGGTTTCAAAAACTGCAGAGAAAGCCTGAAAATGTCTACTTTAATAAAAACTAAGAGTAATCTACCCCCCCACAACTGTCACCTGCAAACCTTTCCAAACTGTCTACTGCCGTTTGATTACTAGGTGATGCATAGCAATAGCACAAAGTAGATCTTAGCACTAAATTGAACAGAAATGAAGACTCAACTTCTGTGCTTCCCTTTGGTTCCTTTGATACATGAATTTTAGTGACACTATTTTATATGGGATTTCAGGGATTTAAATTAATACATTATTAATTTAATAAATTAAATTAAATCATATACTTTAGAATTATATTAGAGTACTTTAAATATACATGATGTTTAAGTTCAATTTAATTGGTTGTAACCTAAAATACATAAGTGGTTTTGCTCTATGCTACTTTGCAACCAGTGTTTGTTTGTTTGTTTGGGGGGGTTGGCTCATTTTTTTCATCTTTATCATTATTCTTGCCTACTTTCATGCTTTTGAAGAGAAAAAATGAACACCTAAATTCCATCATAATTTATTGATTTTAGAGCCACACATTTTGGCTGAGATGTGGAGTAACATAAGTAAAGAGATTCAGTGTCCGTTTATCTTCAGAGTTGCCTTGTGAAATCAAAAACCATATCAGTAAAATAACCAACACCATATATCCCTGAGCCTTAGAGACCTTACAGTTATGTGCACAGCTGACACATTTTCACTGAGGAGATGAAAGCCCAGAGAGGTTATATGCCAATTTCAAAACCACACAGCATACCTCAGGTATCAGACTTCCGACATGCCAATTGATTACTCTATTATATCACAGTTGACTCCTAATGTCCACAAAGCTCTGAAAAGCTTATAATTGTGTCTATTTTAGTATAAAATAAAAATATTCCATGAATATGTAAGGCACCTTGGTATCATAAGGCAACTTAGCCACTAGAATATAATCTACATTTTTGTTCTATAGTTTTTATTAGCTGATGTGCTGAAGGCCCATGGGAAACTAAAGTAAAATGTGGGATATTCTAGACTCGGGTAATCCAAACCTACAATTTCTCTCTTGTTCATAGGCAGAACATAATGATAAGGTTTGCTAAAGTACAGTTTTGAGTGGTTTTATAGCCATCTATCAAGCAAACTCCAAGTATATACAAGCAACGTGTAAAGCAAGAATCTGAGAACTACTCAGTGCCGGATCCACCATTAAGAATTTGTACACTCTAAATCTCCACAGTCCCTCAGACCAGCAGTGTGATCTGCAGTTGCCTGTTGACTTCTACTATCTATGTCAGTTGGTGCTGGGTGCATGAGATCCAAAAAGCCTGAAGCAGTGACCTGAAGTCCGAAAGGGCTGAGTGTGTGGGGGGGGTGGGGGGGTGGGTGTGGGGACAGCCTAGCAAACCCACTGGTGGTTTCTGTAAAGAGTGTGAACTGACACACAGGCAACTAAGGCGTGCAAGCAAGGATGAAAGGGGAGATCAACTAACCAGGGAGCAGGGAACAGAGCCCTCCATACATGCCACAGAGAGCAAATAGCCCAGGAAAGAAAGCCTCCATTACAAGGGATTGATTTCTTGAATTTTGAATCTATGAGACCATTAAGTACAACCAGCCCTCTGAAGTCACCAATTTTTATCTTTGGATTTAACCAATGGTTCTTCAAAAATATCTGGGGGGAGCTTTTTCATCTTAACTGAACTTACAGAGAACATTCTGGTATCAGTCCTGTCGAAGACAATGTAACAACTCTTCACACAGCATCTAACTGTCCCAATATTCTACATCAGCCAGGGGTGATTAAAAAGCATATGGAAGCCAGGCAGTGGTGGCGCACGCCTTTAATCCCAGCACTCGGGAGGCAGAGGCAGGCGGATTTCTGAGTTCGAGGCCAGTCTACATTAGTGAATTCCAGGACAGCCAGGGCTACACAGAGAGACCCTGTCTCAAACAAACAAACAAACAAACAAACAAAAAAAGCATAGGGAAGATGCCTATAGGTGTTTGTAAGAGAAAGCTGGACATCCACTACAGCAAGTGAGACGTACCTAGGAACCAGCCCCTGAACAGACCAGCAGACAACAATGGGCTCCTTATATTTCTTCATATAAACTCATGATTATTACAAAATCTCACTGTCAAATAACCATAGTAAGTAAGAAGCAATAGGGGCTAGATTTCACACTTTGTTAACAAAGAAACATATCATGTAAGCATGCAAAGAAATTATCAGCGTATATTTTAAAAAATACAAGAAATCCTTAATGACATCTGTGACATTGCTACTAGAATTGTTAAAAAAAAGTCTGAAAATGCAATTATAGAAAATTCAGAATGTTACAAGCTCTCTGAAAAATAATTTAGCCTTTTTTTTTCTAAAGCAGAGAACACATTTATTTGTCTTAGTAATTGTCCTTCTAGGTACAAGGAACTAAAACAAACAATTTCCACGGGAGATCGACACAGGAATGTTTCCAGCAGCCATATTCAACAGTGTTCCGGCCCCAGAAGAACCCAGATGTCCATCAGCGGGTCAACAGAGACGCAAAATGTTATGTGGAAAACCCCAGTCAGGGGAAAAAAAGATTGACGCAAATAACAATGGAATGGAATGGAGGACCACCTCATCCCAGAAAAGATGCCAGATACGAAGTACATTATGTCTGGTCCCACTTACTGAAAACTAGGGAGAAGGCAAAACTCCATCAATAGACATCAGATCAAGGACTGCCACGACAGGAGAGGAACTAACTACAAAGCAGAATGAGAGACATGTCAGATGATGGAAACTCAGCCCATAGATGGAATAGTGGCTCCCCGAACACATCTGTACTACTCCTGAACTGTACACTAGAAGTCAGTAAGTTTGACTGTATATACATTAATTACATATACATTGTACCTCACAGATACGGTTTTTAAAAGTAGCCTGAGGCTCTTTCTCTTTTTCTCCCCTTCTCTCTCTGCACATGGGCCCTTTCTCTCTCTCCTTCCCCTATCCCCCTCTCCCTATGGGGACTTCTCTGGCCACAGACCTTGGGGACATATATATACATATATATATACATATATGTATACATATATATACAAATATATATGTACACACACACACTTCTGACATGTCTTTCATTCTGCTTTGTAGTTAGTTCCTCCCTTCTCCTTCTGTCATGGCAGTCATTTATCTGATGTCTATTGATATATTATATATTGATATATATAAATATATGAGTATCACCATCATTTAACTAAGAGCCCCTAACTTCACCTGTAAGACATGAAAACCCATCATGGGATGGTTCTCTAGACCCTCAAATACCTAAGAAGGGTCAGAACATCTAGCTGTGGCTACATGTCTGGAGACCACCAAAACTAAAGCATGCTCCCTGCCATGATAGTCATGGACTCACCTTCTGAAACTGTAAGTGGTCCCCCAAATGGAATCCATTTTAAGGGGCTTTGATTGTGTACCTTCACAGGACTGGAAATGCAACTGAGACAAAAGGAGACCGAGAAATATTTAAATCAACTACCAAATTTCAATAGCATGAAAATGGAGCAATGGAGGGGCAGCCAGCATTCTGAGTAGCAGAAGCTATAGAGATGTAATGTAGCTCACAGCAAGCACATTCTAGTAACTGAACAACATAATATTTGAATAGGCTCCCTTGTAAAGCATGGAGACTCGGAGGCAGCAATGAAGTAGTAACACGCTATCCTAGTATTTAATAGGTTACTTCCTGGAGCGTATGTATCACCCCTCCATGTTGTGCTCACACTGTCCCTCTGTCCTGGACTTCCCTTCTGTAGCCCCCTCTCCTCACACTCTTTCACAGCTACCCAAACTTAGCTTGATGGAGAATGAGGGCTTTTATGGATCAGCCCTGTGATATGCTCAGCAGCTGTCCCTCATGTGGCTGGGTCCCAGGCACTAAGAACTGTGAGCAGAAGCTCTCAGCGAGCTATGCTTTGTACTTTATCTTGGGTACATCCTGTCTGCTGTCTGAATGCCTCTATGTCCTGGCATGTCTGGAGACTTCAGCCCGTTTAACCTTAGCTCAGATCACCCTGCTTTTGAGTGCATTCCCTTGCCCTGTTTAAGCTCTATCTCTTAAGCTCCCTGCCATGCCTGGTGCCTTGCTAGGTCCCACATAGACACTCAGGTAAGATCATCTACTTTCTAACTCCCACTAGGCCGTAAAACCTTCCTGGCTATCTCAGTCCCTAGGACTGAACCCAGGAAGTGAGACTTCACATGTTTGTGAATGAATCAGGGTTCCAAAGACAGAACAGTCAGCTGTGGCCCTGACCTGAGCTGTCTCATCTTATCCATTCAGGGCTGAACCACTGGGTTATGTGACAGCTTAAATAAGCCCAAGCAAATATTAGTTTGAAGCTATTGCAGGTGGAAGGTTAGCAACTACAAAAACAAAAAAAAAACAAACACACAGACAAAAACAAAACAAAGCACAAGGCCTCCTTTAACTGGGACACAGGAGAAAAGCCAAAATGATGACCAAAAGACAATTCTAGACATTCTGGTCACCTGTATTTAAATCCTGCCTCTGGGGCATGGTATGACTTAAGTAACTCATTTCCCTTCTAAAAGCCCATCTCCCTGTCTGTAACACGAGGAAAATAAAATGCTCACCCAGGGTCATATTACGGATTAAATGTCCGTGAGTTAGCAAGTGCACCACAAGGCTCTGTCCACTCTGGCTGGTGAGCTATGCAGCAGTGGCCAAGATAGGCAGAATTAGGCCCCATTCTGGCCACTATTGTAACTGAAGAACTGAAGGTCTCCTTGGGCAGTTGGCTTCATCAGCAACAATGGAAACTGTTCTTACTTGGACGAAGACACTGTGACAAACTGTAAAACTGCAGGGCACATAGGAGGCGGGGCACATGGGAGGCGGGGCACATAGGAGGCGGGGCACACAGGGGTTTGTCTTTTGTTCCCTAACTATCCCCCTCTCCTTTGCTTATGGATCCTCAATTTCCGAACAACCTGAACATTTTCCATCTTGTCCCAAACAGGACTATACAATTAATGATGACAGTTTGAAACTCAAACTAAGATGACTGTCATCTCCCCACACCAATGTCTCTCACGAGGACAGGTGTGCTAGTTCCTGGGGAATTAATTTATTTGGACTAAGCTGAAAGAGAGTCCCATAAATATACAAACAGTCCACTGAAACGTTCATTAAATACACTCAAATTAGATTCACTCAGCCCATCATGTGTTCATGGATTCTCGACAGACAGCACTTAGCAAACCACACAGTGGAAGAAAGGTTATGTCCATGTTAAAATGTCTAGAGAACAACTTGGTAGAGAAATCTCTGAAACTTGCTGCATGCCAGTTTCACGCCTTTTGAGGATGAGTATGCAACCAATACCCTGCTGTAAATTAAGAAGAGCAGCATTCACTTGTAAAGAACGCACTTTCACAAGAAGAGCACTGGATCTCGAACGCACCCTTCCCATACTCCTATAAATGGGCTGTAGTGACACAGTTTATCACACATAAACACAAGATCTTAAACCTAGCACATTGTTAGCTGTAAATTATTCAATTAATAGTCGTGTTCTTTCCCCATGGTTATGAATTAGAACCAAGAAAATTCCCAATCAAATGGTCAGAAGTGGCTAGGTGGATCTCTTATTTATTCTAGATACATGAATATAAATAAGGGCATCCAAAACAGTCTTAGAACAGTAGCAATCGGCTGGGAAGAGGGCAGGAAAGCCTCCCTACTTTAAATGTTTGCTGCTGTGAAATGGATATTTCCTAAATCCAAAATACATAAAGAGCTATTTCTGTTATGATCAGGCCAGTTCTTCCATAGGGACTCTTCTTAGATGTCCAGTAGAAAATGTGATTTGCAGGTGTTAAATTCTTATATGTAAAATCTGTTACTAACTTACGGAAAATATTACTTTTTAAAAAAAGAACAAAAACACAGGAGTAATGAACCCCCAAACACCTAAGGTAGAAAGAGCTGATCTTACCTTGAGGGTTACCTTTAAAGTATTGTTTTTAAATAACTAGCTATTAAATTACTCACTCTGTTGCTTGAAAAATAAAAATTAGAGAATACTGTTTAAGTCACCCTCAGATATAATGCCAAAAAGTGGTGTCAACAAGTTTCTGAGTCCTATTATTATACACTGGCATCTTCCCTCCTGTCAAGCATCTCCAAACACCAGTGAGGGAATGTCACGGAAATGAAGTCTTTCTTTTGTCCTTTAACAGTCCAAGCCAAGCCCATCTAGTCAAATCAGTGCATTTCATGTGAGGGAACCTGTCTCAAAAGATAATACACACAGCAAGCATATACACCTACATGCACGTGAACACACACACACTCACAGATCTGGACATGTACAGCAGCAGAGTACTGGCCCCGTGTACTATCCCAGTACTACGACAAAAAATAAAGTCTCTAGAATATATTCAATGTGGGGTTCAGGACACAGTGTCTCAGCTCACTGAAAGACAAGAGGCTCCACAACAGGCACTGATACTCATCACTTCCAAGGACATGGCTTTCCCACACACTTGTGTTCCGTGCCAGATAATCACTAACAACCGTCCATCCTGGCGCCCTCATCTTTGTGAGATATATAACTGGAGTCCTCCTCAAGTGCTTTTCTGAGCAGGTGGCACTTATTTCAACTTAAACCAACAACAACTCTACTCTTGGCTTTCCCTAAGAAGATCCATTCATCTCCTCCGGAAACAAGTATAAAAAGACGTCAATAGCAACACTGGTATTTTCTACTAGCCTACAAAATGAAGTAGAGCATTAGTAAACTGTAATGCAATCTCCTGGCCACAACTTTTCTTTTAAGGCTTCAGCAGGTTTTATTGAGACATGTTTTGATACTATACATTTTTAAAAATTGGATAAAATATGCATCACATGAAATCCATCATCTTCACCAATTTAATCATACCACTGGGTGGTGAAATACACGGACTGTGCCATGCATCATTACCAGCATCCATCTCTACAACTATTTTCCTCTTGAAAAACCTAAATGTTCTTCTGTGTTCTGCTCATTAAACAATTCTGCACGCTTTCCTTCCCAGCCTGGGCTATCTCCGTTTTCCTTC
>JADRCH010000122.1:2341211-2388955 GCA_019843965.1 Rhynchomys soricoides
ATTCTGCACGCTTTCCTTCCCAGCCTGGGCTATCTCCGTTTTCCTTCTTGGCTGACTACACTTGATACTTGATACAAATAGGATCATGTAACACTGTCACTTCATAGCTGGCTTCTTTGAGACTGCACAATTCCCCCATGGTTCAGCCATGCTGTCCTGTGTTTCGCAGGATATTTCTTACTTCTTGTACCAGAACATTCAGCCTTCATGACCTCAGCAGAGGGCCAGGCGCTTCTCAGGAGTAAACCTTTTGAATGGACAGTCAAAGTGCAGACTATTGTGTGAGCCAAAACAAGAGCATTCTTGCACTATCGAGATATAGAGACAGCCCCGCCCCCCAGCCTCAGAATGCTATTCACTGGCACATGTGAGCACCTCCCAACAAGGATCTGCAGAGGACTGTGTTAGCTCAGTCACATGGCATGTCTATGAAATAAGATAGGAGGTTCCACTCTGGTTCAGCTCCCTACACTGTTTGCTTCATTCTATGCTCAGGGCTCTGCGAAAAATCAATGTGCAGAAAAATGACTAGGCAGCAAATCAAGACTATTCAGATTAACACCTGCAGAACATGCACTTCAAACCCATGCCCCAGTCATATTACTGGCAACTTTGCTAGCTTAATAGTGAAGCACAGTCAGACTCTCATTTCCAAATGACTGGGAGCAGCGGTGCTTCAAATTTCAGACTTTTTAAACAGATACAGAGTTTTCTTAGGGAAGGAATCCAAATTCAAACACAAAACTCACTCTGCCTTACTTCCCTACAAGATGTTTCACGAGTTAACTTTGAATCCCCTCATGTCCATCAGACTGGACTCTCAAATCAACTAGGTTAGGAAAATTACTACTGGGTAGCCAATAAATAACTGGTTGGAAAAAGTTAGCATTTACAGCTTAGTGGTCAAAACTACTCACTTGCCATCAAACAACCCCCAAAGGGAATTTCACTTCTCTTCAGAGTGTTTCTCGGCATCAAATAGACAGAATATTCAAAATAGTATGTAACGATTACATTTCAGTTCCTAGTGGCAGCAATGCATCAGTTCTAGGATTTTCAGCTTTTCATGCTTTCTTACACCCGTCTGCCACACTAAAACCACTTTCTCTGTTCCTTGCTTTCCCCCTCACTGACACTGCAGAATTCAACTGATCATGGGTCCAGGTGCCATACTGTTTAAGACCTCGGTCCCTGGATGTTATTTGTCCTGCCTGCTCACCTAGTTGATAATCAACTGGCTTAAACAAGTAGCTGATCTGTGCTCTCATTTGATCTCCAGGACAGCCCTAAACACATCCTAAACAAATCCTTTCCCAGCGCACACTGACTGAGCTGGGTCTACTCTCTGACCATCATCTTCCTTGCCCTGAGTGATTCCCCTCTAGATACCACAGAAGCTCTCTGGAGCACTTCCTGGCACAAAGCATCCCCTAGGACAGGCTTGCTGAATAGTCAGACTCAGGCAGTTTAACTAATCTGGGACATAATGAAAGATAAACATCCAGGCTCATCATAGGTAGAAAATTTGACCCATAATCCAACAGATCAAGCAGTGCCAGGAAAGGGTAAGGGGCTGAGCTTATCCCTCCCCACCACTAGCATCAGCTCTCTAGCTACATTTCTGGGCCACTTCACTGGTAGAGCATGCCAGCTGCTTCAGGAACACCTTGACTGAAGCCTGGTAGAAAACCCAGAGCTGAATCCCAGAGCAGAGTTCTGGAGCCCTGCTGATATGCAAAGGGGAATTGAGGTCATTGCTATCTCTAAGCATTGAGAACATTGGTTATGTAACAAGGGACAATAAAGTTTTTACTTCAACTTCTAGCTTTCTCTCCTCTCAGCAAAATCTTTTATCTGAAAGTATCAAGTTCATAGATTACAAAAGCAACCAATCTTCATCAAAATGGCATTGGGAAAGTTCTACTTCCTTCCAGCCACACTTATCCAGGAGAAATCAGCCTTCTCAAATGCTAGCACTGATTAAAAGGTACTCTACTTGGTTTCCTTGTGTGAGACAGTCAGATTAAGTGGGTCAACTACATAATTAAACCATAAAAATGGAATAGGTTTAATATTGTAATAATAAATAGTTCAATATTGTGGGAGTTAAATTTGTTTCCAAATAAAACTAACCCTAACTGTAGAATATACATTCCGTTACATTTCTACTTGAAATCTTCATAATTTTGCAAAAGCTTTGATACGGTCCACTGAGGAATTTTTGGCATAAGGAACTGAGACAAAGTTCAGAGACTGTTACATATTTTCACATATCTAATTAATTTAATAGCATCTAAATCAATTTTTGCTGGAATAAGAAAAAGTATTTCAAGTATGTAAATATAACATATCTATCTTAAAATAAAAACCACCTAAGCTTTCTGAAAGTAAAAATAGCAACCTGCCAGCTATTAATATCCTAAAAATAAGACTAGATTTTCATAGGGCAGTATTTTGATTTTCTTATGCTACATTTAAAAATACTTTATTAAAGTAGCAAACACCACACAATACATTTTCTTTTAAAATGAAAATGAAGATAACTTCTGGGTATCTACCACGCTCAGCAAATGGCATCCCCCAAAGCAAACCCTAATTGGCATAGGATTTTAACTGAGAATTCACATAGAATAAAGGCATGTACAAAGTATGTAAGAAGGATTCTATTAAAGATGAAGGAACATCTGTACCCATGATGGTGGAACAGGCTGTAATCCCAGCACTGGGGAAGCAGAGACAAGAGGATCTCAACTTAGAGGTCTGCCTGTGTTAAACAGAAATTTTCAGTCAAGCCTGGACTACTTGAGCAAGCCTCCATCTCAAAAAAAAAGAAAAAGAAATCACATGCATCATACACAGATACACACATGTGTGCACGCAGGCATGTTAAAGGATATGGAGGCTGCGTTGAAGGTTCCTGATGAGAAGGCTCCAGTCCTGACAGGGGCTCTTCCTATCCCGCACATCCTCTGCAAGGTCTTCCTCAAGCCAACCACCGTCAGTCCCCTCCCTTCCTGCCTGACAAGCCCAACTGAATGCACCTGTTGTCCCAGTTTCGACACTGGCACCACATACGTAAGATTTCATCGGGCAGTTTAGAATCACCCGCAAAGATATGGGAAATCCCAAGAGTCAGAAAGTGGGACAGATGGGCAAGTCTGTGTTTGTGATACCTTCCAGAGGACACTGAACCACAGTGCAAAGCCCTTGCCTGCTCAAGGCTTCCCAGTAACCTGTGTATAGGTGTACTGGAGAGGATCCTCTGAAATCCCACCAACCCCAGTCTAGAAAGGAGGCCACTACACAAACAATAGCCTGGGTTTTTAAGGGTTGACAGTTCCGACTACAATGGCAGGTCACCTTGAGCAGCCTTTGCACAGAGAACTGGTATCTGGCCTGCCACATTAGCTCTGATAGTGTTAGTTTTCCTTGAGCCTCTTCCAAACGGGGGATAGAAGGCAAAAACCATAACACCTCCAGAGTGCACCAGGAGCTTAACCCACAGTCAGTCAATCCCCATTCACAGGAGGCCCGTGGTTCAGCCAGAGTCACAGAACAGGAAGAGGTGTACTGGAGCTGTAGCAGCTTCACCCCTCCTGAGCTTTGCTTCTAAGTGTTTATCAGTTTGCAGTGGTGTTAAAGGGAGAACTGACCTTATTTCACAACAATGAGCCCCTGAGAGTGCTCTGAATAGACTCCTCCATTAATTCTACCATGGAACAGGCACAGAGCCTCTAAGGCCTGATGAAATCATCGCACACTGAGAAGTAGAAAAGATGTGAGAAACAAAGCAGCCTCTATAGGGAATGAGCAAAGCCAAGAGGTACCGAGATGCTACAGTGTCCGCCTAGGAATGCAGGACAGATGGATGCCTGTCTCCTACACTGGGAGCCTGAACTTCCATGGACCAGCTCAGTCCCCACTGCACTGAGTTCAGTCTGCACTGAGGCTCCTCTAACCTCATATCAGGCTGATAGCTCCTTCCTGCTATTCTCCTTCCCAGATTCTGGTAAATCAAATTAGAGGACACACATTTCACTAATTCTATCACCTAAAAAGGCCTTTCGGATTTAGTAAATTACTATTGACACGGCCTAGGAAGCGCCAAGCTCGAGCAGTTCCCAGGGAGAGACAGTACTCAGTCTGTACTGGGCCTAAGGACAGTGCTCTTCCCCCAACTCTCTCTGTCTCTATCTCTGTCTCTCTGTGTGTCTATCTCTGTCTCTCTGTCTCTCCCTCCCTCTCTCTGTCTCTATCTCTGTCTCTGTGTGTCTATCTCTGTCTCTCTCTCACACACACACCATTCCGCTATTACAATGCTTTTGGCACTTCCTGCTATGATATTCTTTCACTTACACAGAGTGAAGACACTATGACAGCAGGAATGTGAGTGAAAGGAATCTCTTCTGAATGTAGAGTCCAGCTAGCCTCATGCCTAGAGAGGCTAATTCCAAACACAGCCTCTAGGAAGGCAGGTCCTGTAACGACTCCAGAGTGGGGGCCTTCAACATAGAGACTGGGCTAAGTCCAGTTAAAGGAGGGCACAGTGCAGATAGACCAAAAAGTCATAGCCTATGAGAGCCACTCTAGAATGGCAAGTTGCGTGTATGAGCCCTCAGACACAAGACACTACCCAGGACATGTCTCCACAGACCACCGCCATGTCACAAACAACTTGAAGACTGTCATATCTCTGTACCAATGCCTGTTATCCAAGCAGCACCACAGCTGAAGACCCATGGCTGGGATTCATGGGTACTAACTTTCCCAAAATGCAGAAATATTTCAGATGTTTCTAGGTGATTTCTTTTTCAGATTTTGGAATATGTGCACAATTTTGACTGACTGAGAGCATCTCAGGGACCAGGATGCTTCAGAATCTCAAACTGTCTGAAAGAACAGATTTCTAAAACGTCCAGATTTAAGAAATTTGGATTTGCAGGGGTTTGGGGGCACTGAATGTATGGTAACAACCCTGAGAAAGTCCAGTGAATTTTAGAAACCAAATGCAGATCTAGGGGCCCTTCTTAGCTAAGCCGGTAATGTGATGGAGCGAGAAGAGGCATGAAGTGGGCCTGGGCTGTGCTTAGGGAGACCACTCCTGCCAGCAGTTACGACTACTTTCCCTTCTGCTCGTTCAGGGCCATCTGCTGAGCGGAGTGCTGCCAAGAACATGGAGTCAAGGAACTGCAGAGCCTTGCATGGCAGCACTCAGGAGAAACAGCAGGCCACAGCCATGAAGCACATACTGTCTTGGGTTTCCCTATAGCCATAAGAAAGTAGAAGAGAAACAAGTGACGGGCAATATTATGACTTTAGCCTAAGAAATACAGAAAAATTATGATTACAGCAAGTAATTCACATAAAAATTAATAGTTACTGTTTTGCATTCTTTTCAAATTGTTTCAAATCTTCAAACCTGAGTGTATTTTCACACTTACAGAACATCTCTGTTCAGGAAAGCAACATTTCCAGTGCCTGGTGAGCAGGCGGCACAAGTGTGAGCTGTAGGTGCTACCTTCCAGAAAAGATGAAGGCTTTCACCTCCACAGCATCCTCCGTAATCGATCAGAGTGGAGTTCCTCAATCCCAACAGCAAGCTCCTTCAGCAATTAGTCATTCGGCACATCTTGCATGCTCTACAACATCTCCAGGACACAGTTTCTCATTCCCGACTGAAGACTCCTTCAGCTCATGAGCAATTACTCACCCTGACCTGTAGATAAGCCCCACTCACACAACAGCAGAGTTAAGTCTGAAACACATGGCCAGCAGACTCAGTTGGATCCATTATGACTGACTGACATCCTCTGTTTAGTGCCCGGCTAAAACGTTCTTTATGCCTCTGCGTTCAGACTACTCAAGCATCATGAAGATATGATTGTTTCCTTTGTTCTTTTTATCAGAAAACCAGAGTGAAGACATTATAATAGGACTTATAGAATGACCAAGGAGCATAAACCAGAAAGGAAGCAAAACGAGCTTCAGCCCAAGGAAAGAGCAGGTATGGAGGCTGAGATGGTCAGGAAGAGGGATGCAGATGTAGGGGCCAAGGCAGGGAAGATGAGAAAAGTACATGATATTTTGTTCAAAGCACAGTAGCCAGGACTTTGAGCAGCCTGGAACTGTGACCAGAGGGTATCTCAGCTGACTCAGATGTGATGTACAGCAGAGGCAGGAAGACCAGAAAGGGAAAGATGTCCAAGGTGGAAATACCCCAAGAATGCAGAAAGGACCTGGGAAGGGCAGAAATGGGGGGATGCGGTGGGGAAGCCGAGGGATCCAAAGGGTTCTCAGTTTCCAGTGAGCTCCCAAGCATGAGGAAAAATATCTGAGGAGTCTGACCTATCCTCCAGTCTGCAGTCTGGAGGCCTGAGCTCATGGGTACTTTCCTGGTGGGAAATTGGCTTAGTCCTGGGTAAGAACTCATCCCTTTCTAGAAAAAGTCTCCTAGTTTTTTGTTGCTGTAATAAACACTATCATCAAAAGCAACTTGGGGAATGAAAGGGTCTGTTTGGTTACAATTGGTTGCAGCAGGTTACAATTCATCGTCAAGGAAAGCCAAAACAAGAACTGAAGCAGAGCCCAGGGAGCAATGGCGCCTTTCCATGGCTTGCTTAGCCAGGATTCTAATACAGAACCACCGGCCCAAGGGTGGCATCACCCACAGTGGGATGTGCCCTCCTACACTACTTAGTAGTCAAGACAAGGTCCCACAAACACCCTCCCAGGCCAGTGTAGTGGAGGCAATTCCTCAGCTGGGATCTCCTCTTCCCCAAGGTTGCTCTAAGGTTATTTCAAGTCCACAAACCCAGCCAGCACTGTGGCTTTCCCGGGTCCACAGAGATGCAGCTGATCTACTGAAGACTCTCTGAGCTCCCAGTGCTGCTGCCACATGTGCTACTTCAGCTTTCAGGAACGCCCTCCTGTTTGCAGAATACAGAATTCTCTTGCATTACACATCAAAATGCAAGGGGAACCATGCACTCTGACACAATGTTCCCTATGAATTACTTTTTTTCTCAAAGAGGGAATCATTAAACCACCTAGGCTGCTACTATAGTAGATAGTAGTTTACAAAATACCCTAAACATAGTGGCTTATGAACAGAAATTTATTTTACTTTATTATATTAATTTATATACTGTGAAGTCGGAGGATGAGAAGTCCAAGGTTAAGGTGTCTATAGATCTGTTATCTGGTAAAGGTCTATCTATTTCCTGGGTCATGTATGTCATACCACTATATCCTCGAGAGCAGGAAGATGCAGGACAGGAAGTCTCTCTGGCTCTTCTAAGAGGACACAAGTACCATCTGTGGACTCATCCTCCGTCCTGACTCAATTACATCCCAGTGCCCCATACTAGCTCTCTGGGGATGGTAAAGCAACAGTGCCGGGAACATATATGTAGTTGGAAAGGTCTGCCTCATGTTTGTGTTTATTATGATTTTTGGGCAGACTTAAAAAGGAAAATAATCAGTCATAAAAACCAAATGTTAACTAATACTAAAATAAATACTAAAAACACCTGTCTCCTTTGTGGATCTTCCCACATTAGATTTAAAAATGATACTAGCCATCAGATCAAATCTATTTGATGTTGAAATCAGATAACATATATTTGTAAGTTTCAAAACACTTCCCTCTGTTTTAAATCTCAAAAATAAATGAGAATGAAAACTAAAAATCAAATCTAATTGTGCAAAACTGCTTTTATGTCTTAAATTTGAATGGAAGCAACGCTAAGCACTAGCCATGAAGTGGAGAGATGCTGGTCTGTATCTGACACCAATTTGTGAGCATGATAATCACCACACACCCCTTGTACAATAAGAAGGCTAGCAATGTCCTCTGCCAAATGATCTCTAATAGAAAAAGCAAAAACCAAACAAAAACAAAACAAAACAAAAAACCAGGACACACAGAACTAAAGTAGCTGTGTAAGATCCAGCCATCACCTGAGAGCAGCTCTGTACAATGCAGTAACCAACCGAGGGCAGCTGTGTAAGATTCAGCCTCAACTGAGGGCAGCAGTGTAAGATCCAGCCTCAACTAAGGGTAGCTGTGTGTGTAAGATCCAGCCATCAGCTGAGTTCATGGCAGATGTGCTAGTAGGAAGGGAAGTGCAACAAGACACTCCAGAATGTTATAAAAACAACCAAGACTTAGGGGGAGATAATCAGCCCATTTCAACACACTGGGAAAGCCATTGTTTTCCCAGAATGATTTAAATACATTCACCTAATCAGTGAGGCACACTGATCATGCCACAGGTACATGAGAGCTAAGGTTACAAGCCAATCTGAATGACCTACAGGGTACCAAGGTATTTTGGCTCGACATTCTTACCATCTGTGCCTGTGTTTTAAGAGGAGGTATTCACTAAATTGGTGGACTAGGTAAAGCAGCTGGCCTGCCACAGAGTGAGTGAGCATTCTATAACCACACAGAACAAAAAGGTGCAGGGAGATTGAACTCATTCACCCAGTTCCGTGGCTGCCTGGCTGCTAGAGCTGGGCCATCTGCTAGCTGACCTTGGTCTGGTAATCCATTGGTTGGCTACCCTTGCTTCCCCAGGATGTTAATGCTGCCAGATAAAAGGCAAAACTGGAAGATGAAGATACTCAAGTATTTCAGACACAAAACGTATGAGGATTTGTTGCTCTGTCAGTGCACTTAATTAAAAGGCCCCTCTGCGTGGTTTCTTTATCGCTGACTCTCAGTACCTAAGAATCAGAATGCTTCACGTGGAGAAATGGCTCCAGAAACCCCTAGGGGAAAACAGCCGAATCCTGTGCTAGTAGTGGATGCTGAAAGGAGAAAAACCTGCAGGAGAGACCCGATGAGCAAGGAAGAAAAGTCACACATAGGGGCGCACATCATGTTGGTGTGAGAGGGCAGAGCTGATTTTACCTGGAAAAAAATGCAGCGTGCAGAGTATGCCCCCCACCCCCACCTCGTGTGTGTGTGTGTGTGTGTGTGTGTCCCTCCTTTCCCTGCCCAACCCCAATTTGTGGGACTCTCATCATCTCTAAGGAAAAGTTAATGTTTTTTCTTGAATTCAAGCAAATCTGATAGACCATAAATCTCTTCTGAAACTACTTAGGAATAGTTTATTCTCTGCTCCCACGGTCCTCTGGGGCACGCCATGCCGCCCTAAGCAGCCTGCAGTCCCCTCTGGGACTCCATTCTTCCTCCACCTTCATCAGACCTGAAGAACCTGAACTACACAGGCTAGCTTCCCTTCCCCCAATCATCCCCCCCACCCCCACCCCGCTTGCTGAGTTCTCTGGGATACCCCATGCTGCCCTGAGCAGGACCTCCATTCTCCTGCCATCTTTCTGCACACAATCATTGGACCTGAGGTTCCTGAACCATACAGCCCAAGACTGCCCATCAGAGCCTGCCACAGGACCATCAAGGTTAACCCCCTCCCCCAAAACCTACTGCAACAAGAACATCCAGGCACCCAAGTCACCCAGATGCCTAAAGGCCCTCAAAAGAAAACAACCAACAAAAGCCAGGGCAATGTGACACCTTCAGAGCACAGCTACCCTACAACAGCAAGCCTTGGAGACCCTAATAACCAAAGCACAAGAAAATGACCTTAAATTCAATCTTATAAAAATGATAGAAGCCTTTAAAGAGGAAATGAATAAATCCCTTAAAGAAACACAGGAAGAGGTCTCCAAAGAGGGGGGTCTTAAAAGAGGAAAGAAATAACTCTCGTAAAGATATACAGGAAAGTACAATTAAATGTGTGAAGAGAATAAATAAACTGTGCAGGACCCGAAAATAGAAATAAAAGCAATAAAGAAAGCAGGAAAACCTGAGGGAATCCTGGAGCTGAAAAACCCAGGGAAGAGAACAGGAGCAACAGAATACTGGAGATGGAAGGGAGAATCTCAGGTGTAAAAGATACAGTAGAAGAAACAGATACACCAGGCAAAGAAGATGTTTAATCTAAGAAATTCCTGACACAACATCCAGGAAATCTTGGATACCATGAAAAGTCTAATATAATAATAAAAGAAATGGGGGGGGGGGGGAGTCCCAGCTCCAAGGCCCAGAAATGTTAAAAAAACCACAGAAGACAACTTTCCCAATCTAAAGAAAGAGATACCTATAAACATACAAGATGCTTATAGAACACAAAGTAGAATGGATCAGACAAGAAAATCCTCCGGACACATAATAATCAAGACACAAAATCTACAGAACAAGAACGAATATTAAAAGCAGCAAATATAAAAGGTCAGATAGCTGGGCAGTGGTGGCGCATGCCTTTAATCCCAGCACTTGGGAGGCAGAGGCAGGCGGATTTCTGAGTTCGAGGCCAGCTTGGTCTACAGAGTGAGTTCCAGGACAGCCAGGGCTACACAGAGAAACCCTGTCTTGAAAAACGAAAAAAAAAAAAAAAAAAAAGAAAAAGGTCAGGTAACATACGAAGGCAGACCTATCAGAATTACATCCGACTTCTCAACAGACACTCCAAAAGCTAGAAGAGCCTGGACAGATATCTTGCAACCTCTATAAAAAGACACAGATGCCAACCCAGACTACTATATCCAGCAAAACTCTCAATTACCACAGATAGAGAAAACAAGAGATTTCAAGACAAATACAAATTCAAATAATATCTAGTCACAAATCCAGTCCTACAGAAAATGCTAGAGGAAAACCCCAACAAAGCAGGGTAACTACACCTAAAAACCAAACCAAACCAAAACAAACAAACAAAAAATTCCAAGGGAAGCACAGACAAACACACAAAGACTCTAGCTACAGCAACATCAAAGTAACAGGAACTGAAAATCACTGGCCATTAATATATCTCAACATCAATGGACTCAATTCCCCAATAAAGACACTGGCTAACAGAATAAACGCGAAAGCAGGATCCATCATTCTGCTGCATGCACAATACAAGCAATAAAGATAGACATCACCTTAAAGGACTGGGAAAAAAAAATGTTCATAGCAGCTTTCTTCGTAATGGCCAGAAACTGGAAGCAACCTTCATGTCCCTCAACTGAAGAATGGATAAAGAAAATGTAGTAATTCCACAAAATGGAATACTATTCAGCTAGGAAAATCAAAGACATCATGAATTTTGTAGGGAAATAGATGGATATTGTGACTATCTCCCTGAGTGAGGTAGTCCAGTCCCCAAAGGACATCTATGGTTGTACTCAGTTATAAGTAGATATTAGCCATAACATTCAGGATATCCGTGCCACACTCCACAGACATAGACAAGAAAGCAAGCACAAGTGAGGATGCTTGAATCTCATCTAGAAGAGGAAATAGAACAGGCATAAGAGGCAATATGGAAGGAGGGAACTGGGTAGGAGAGGAGAACGGGAGGGGAATGGGGGGCTCAGGATCAGGTGTGGGAAGAGACCAGAGCCTTGAGAATGAATAGAAATCTGCAACTGATGAAAATGGGGAGTTGGGGGGGGGGCATCTCCAGGATATGACATAGATGTGGGATAAGGGAGGGACCTAAGAATGGATGGGGGTAACCTTAGTTGTGACTCATAGCATTAGGGATATGGATCCTGAAGATAACACCTCCTGTAGCCAGGCAGGAACCCTATTGGAGTGAGAGATGCCAACCCACCCACAAAAGCTTCAACCCAAAATCCATCCTGTCTACAAGAAATGCAGGCACAGGGGGTAGAGCAGAGACTGTAGGAATGGCCAGTCAGTAACTGGCCCAACTTGAGACCCATTCGGTGGACAAGCACCAATCCCTGACACTATTAATGATGCTCTGTTATGCTTGCAGACAGTGGTCTAACTAATATGACTGTGCTATGAGAGACTCCACTTAGTAGCTGACTCAGACAGATGCAGACAACCCACAGCAAAACAGTGGATGCAGCTTGGGGACTCTTATGGAAGAACAGAGGGAAGGATTTGGGGCCTGAAGGGGTAGGAACTCTACATGAAGACCAGCAAAGTCAACCAACCTGGACTCTTGGGGCTCTCAGAGACTGAACCACCAACCAAAGAGTACACATGGGCTGGACCTAGGCCTCCCAGCACATATGTGGCAGATGTGCAGCTTGGTCTTCATATGGATCCCAAACAACTGGAATGGGGGCTATCCCAGAAGCTGTTGTGGGTATGTGGGATACATTCTTCTAGCTGGGCTGCCTTGTATGGCCTCAGAGGGCGAGGATGTGCCTAGCCCTGTAGAGACTTGATGTGTCAGGCTGGGGGGGGGATACCTCAGAGGAGAAGGCAAGGGGGGGAATAGGGGGAAGGATTGTGGGAAGGTGTGATCAGAAGGGAGGCAGTGAGTGGATCTAAAGTGAATAAGTAAAATAAATTAATAAATATCTCAAGTACCCGCAAAATATATATTTATATGCTGATAATAATATTCTTCTCCAGTATGAGCTATACATATAAATTTATAATCAAGAACTACTATAAAATCTTCAATAAGTCATAGAACAATGAATTAAGTTTCTACACAGTCAACCCTATCCCTTCAAACCTGATAGCCACCCTAGGCAAACATAGCAAGTTAGGCTGCATCCCATAGACCTAGGAGCCAGGTGTGCAACATACTGGGGTCAACTGATGTTGGAGAGCATCTACACCCAGTCGTCTACAAGCCAGTGGTCATCTCTCTCATTCTCTTACAGTCACCCAAAAAGAACAAGTTTGATTAGGAAGAAAAACACAGTATTCCAACTGATGGTCATGTGAAAGAACACAGAGCAGTAAGAAATTTAAAGGATTTTTAAATGCATAAATCATAGCCAAATCTACAACAAGCCTCTCCGTTCAACACTGTTCCCTTTACACAGTGAAAATACCCACATCAGGCTATCACCCTTTGCCACCAGTCCCCACTTACTGAGCTCAATTCCCAAATGTCCATTATTCATTGCTTTCACAGTGCTATGGATGGGTAGCACCCAGGGCCTCTGCACACTAAGCAAGTGTCCACAACTCAGTCTGTTCTCAACAAGAGTGGGAATGGTGGCCTGTGCTAAGCCAAGGAAAGAAAGGTGACTAATGTAGCTGCATGTGTGGCGACGAAAGGTGCATGCGCTTCCACGATTATGGGGTGCTTGCACAGAAGTACCATGCAACAAGCAATAAGAAAGCACTGAGAAAGACTAAAAGCTTAGAGACTGAACAAGTGCTGTTATTTCTGAAAGAATAGTTTTCCTTTTTTTTTTTTAAGTTTTATTTTTTTATTTTTTTTTCATTTTTTCATACTTTCTTTACATTTCAAATGTTTCCCCCTTTCCAGATCTCCCCTTTGGAACCTCCCCATTCCCTACCCCCTACCCCTGCCTCTATGGGGGTATTCCCCCACCCACCCACCTACCCATTCTCATCTTCCCTCCTTGGCATTCTCCTGTACTGGAGGATCTAACACTCTCAGGTCCAAGGGCCTCTCCTCCCCCTGATGGCTAACAAGACCCTCCTCTGCCGCATATGTGGCCAGCACCATGGGTCCCTCCATGTGTATTCTTTGGTTGGTGATCCAGTCTCTGGGAGCATTGGGAGGTCTGGCCAGTTGACACTGTTGCTCCCTCCATGGGGCTGCCAACTCCCTCAGCTCCTTCAGTCCCTTCTCCAAGTCCTCCATCTGGGACCTCACACTTGGCCCTACGGTTGCCATGATGTGACTCTTGGGTATTTCGAACTTTGGGCTAATAACCACTTATCAGTGAGTACATACCATGTTCATTCTTTTGTGACTGAGTTACCTCGCTCAGGATGATATTAAAAGCACCAGCAGGTCACAGTAATGAGGCACAGTAATCCAAATTGACTAAAAACAACTAAGCAGGAACTGGGAGAAGAATCCCAGCAGCTGACAGGGTCTGTCACTGCAACGTCAAGGTGGGGAGACTGAGATGGCTCCAGTGTCTTAGCAACTGGAGCAGTTTAGTAAGCACTAGCCACTTCCACACAGGTGACAGTTGCCTGCTACCTTTACTCCCGTTGTTTTTGAAATTTTTATTATTATTTTTATTTATGGGTATACGTATATTTTTTGTGCGGATACATGCCATGTGTATACATACCTGTCAAGGTCAGAAGAGGGTGTCAGATCCTCTGGACTTGGAATTACAGGCCCCCTGACATGGGTGCAAGTCTGGTTCTCTGGAAGAGCAGTGATCTTAATCACTTGCCACTTCTTCAGCCCAACCCCTGTGATTTTATTATATAATAATCAAGTATCTATATGAAGTATCGCAGGCCTTAGGTGACCTGTGGTGAGTGACATTCAGCTCAAAGACCAAGCATGCCTTATCTCCCACTAGCCACTGCAAATCTACTGCCCCACAAAAAAACCCATGTTTCTAAGCACAATCTCTTCCTCCCTCTGATCTCTCTGCCCTCATGTAATCTTGCAGAGACTACAGAGAACAGGTACGCATTGCTCCACTGAAAGCCAGTCACCAAGATCCCAGAGGACAAGGGCCTCCTTGCCTGCAGCAGGGGTAGTGCAGCTGGCACCATGTGGCCCACCACAGTAGAGGCACAAATGTGAGCATAAATTCCAACTCAGGCAGAGGTATGCTCAATGCACAAACAAGATCCATGTGAAGTTTCAGCTAGGGATGAGGTCTATGAAGGAAATCAATAGTGTGGCTGGGAAAGGGGACACCACTCTAGCTTGGCTGGGAAAGGGGCCACCACTCTAGCTTGGCTGAGAAAGGGGCCATCGCTCTAGCTTCGGCAATCATGGCACACCAGATACAGTGACTTTTGTCCCGAGACCCAAATGATGAAATCATAACACAGGGAAGGAATAAGGAATGAATTCCATACAAGAGAAAGACATGAGTTCTGCACTTTGTAAGCTTCTCACCTAACTTCCACAATGGTCTTGAAGTAGGGAGCCTTTCCCATTTTAAAGACAAGAAACTGAGGTCTTGCAGCCTTGAGCACTAAATGAACAGGGCCAGTCTGCACCCCCACACAGACTGGACTGGGAGCTCCATCTTCTTCTCAAGGAACCTACTTACCTATTCACTGGCTAGAAATACACTTTTGACCTGGAATTCCCAGGGCCTCAGCCTACCCAGTGATATGACAGAGGGACAGTGCAGCTCTCCCAGGTCTGTCCCCATTCAGAACCCATACACACACAGAGTGTCTCAAACTCCCTGAAACATAGCAAACTGGACCTCCCAGATTCCTAGTCTCTGTGATACCAACAACCTAGACTGCGTGTGTACACGAATGCAATCCACTCTGTGATACCAACAATCTAGACTGCATGTGTACACGAATGCAATCCACTCTGTGATACCAACAACCTAGACTGCGTGTGTACACGAATGCAATCCACTCTGTGATACCAACAATCTAGACTGCGTGTGCACATGAATGCCATGCCCATCTTCCTCTCACGTTTGTGAAGCATACCAAGGAGTCTTCACACCTGGTGTAGTATTCTGCAGCAGTTTCTGAGTGGGAAGCAGTTGATTCTACCAAGTGTAAAAATCTTTCTCCCCATGCTCCCAAACACAGGGCTTGTCTCACTTCATCTGGGACAAACGGTAAGATACAAGTTAACAAGTCCTCCAGCGATGATCTGCAGAACAGGCTGCACTGCACTGATCAAACACACACCTATTTTCCTTTCTCATGACCTGGAATTGGGATCCACATCACAGCTGGTGTCATGTCACAGCTCAAGTCACACTGTAGTTCTAAAAGTCAAAGGTGCGTTATGTGAGGAGGAAAATTCAGAATCCCACAGACACCAGGCCCCTCCATCTTCTCTGCTTCCTTCCAGTCTACCGAACACTGCTCCTCTCCACCCCAATACCTTGATCATGGCTTCCTGTTTCCACTTTTCTCCAAAGATCCACTCTCTGTCCCCTTCCCACAACTGAGTCGCTAAATTTGCAAATTAAAGCCAAACCTTCTTCAGATTAAACCACCAGCCTCTACCATACACAGGATAAATGGAGAACACACACACACACACACACACACACAGAGTGTTCTGCATTGCCAACAGCAGACCCAGTTTTGTCTCTTCTGTTTCTCTTTGCCACAGGGCATTTGCCTAAGCCTATTGTCAAACAGCGTTCAAAGGTTGCCTTCTTTTTGTTGTTTTGTTTTGTTTAAATGGCTCTCAGCACTCACTGAAGCTCTCTCTCACTTGTTCCCACACAGGTAGGAAATCTTCCCCACTCTCAATTGCACTTGAAATTCCTTTAAGTTAGGCTTTTGTATATTCGTTTAATTCAGCTGGTCTCAACCTGTGGGTCGCACACATATCAGGGAGAGGCACATATCAGATATTTACATTACGATTCATAACTGTATCAAAACTACAGTTATGAAGTAGCAACGAAAATAATTTTATGATTGGGGGTCAGCACCACACGGGTAACTCTGTATTAAATGGTCTCAGTGTAGGAAGGTTGAGAACCACTGATGTGATTTATTTCTCCACGTTGCACTCTAAAGAGGTTAGCTTTGATTTATCAACCTGACCAGGTCTGGAATCACCTAGGCAACAAGCCTTCAATCACACCAATTAGTGCTTATTTAGGTGAGGTTAGCCTTTGAACATGACGGTGAAGGATGCTCTTGATATTAGGTTAGAGGAGGTGGGAAAACTTACCCCACATGTCTATTCTATACCCCAGGCTTCCATCCTGAACTGCACAAACACAAAGGCTAGCTGCGTAGAAGCAACCTTTCCTGCTGCCTCCTGACCATAGGTGCAATACCTCATCCTCCTGCCTCTGAGACTCCCCTGGAACTATACACCAAAATAAATCTTTCTCCTTTAAGTTGCTTTTGTCAGATACTGAATCACACTACATGACGTACAGTTAAAGGAAAACCAATTAATACATGCTATGAACAGGCAGGGACCACATCTTTTCCTGGCTAGTGTTTATTTATTTATTTATTTTTAAATCTGGTATATAATGAATCTTATGCAAATAATTTTAATATATTAACCATAATAGGACAAATTATTAACTCTATCCTTATGCATAATTACTTCTTTTTTTAAAAAAAAAAAAATAGTTCCAGTTCTGTGGACCAAAGCACCGCTGTTAACAGTGGTCATTTTGAAGTATTATCCATGATGCTTCTTTAAGAAGGCATCTAAAAAGGTGGAAAAAAAACCCTTCTAGTACCAGTAGGAGGGAAAAACAAACAAACAAACAAAAAAACCAACAAACCCTGTTTTTCATTACAATACAAAGACCCAAAACCCCAGGTGCTTAAGATTGTGTTTTTAAAGGTCTTCTCTGGAACTGGACAATTTAAACCACATTGATCTTGGCCTGGAGCAAAAACCACACCATGGGATTCTTACAATTCTTCCAGAAACCTGTCTGCTAAATGACACAGTTTCCTCTAGGGCTGAGGTGCTCTCCTTGGGACTTGCATCCAAAACATTTACAATTTTAAAGTTCAGTACCAGTTAAAAACTGTGTTACTGTGTTCTCGTGCATGCATGCACATGTGCACACGTGCGTGCGAATACACACACACATACACACACACGCACTTTTTTTTTTTTTAAACTGTCATTGCTAGGGAAAAAAAAAGCAATCTGGCTACTAAACTTTAAAAGTGTGTCTGTGTGTGTGTGTGTGTGTGTGTGAGAGAGAGAGAGAGAGAGAGAGAGAGAGCGCACTACGGGCAGGGGGGGGAGGGGAGGTTAAGGCTCATAAACACCAGGTCCTTATGTAGTCTCTCCTATTGTGACAAACTGCAGCATACGAAAAAAGATTAAAATTCTACCCAGTCCCTGGTCCCCTCATACCCAGGGAGAAACCAAAGGTGTCAAAATAGCCAATGTGTGGTACATGTTTACTAATATTACATCACAAAATAATCACTAAGAAACCCGTCCAAGCTGTCTACAAATAAGATGTAAAAGGACTGTGGTAGAGTAGAAAGGTGGCTCCTATCTAAATTACTGCATCACTGCTGGGGACAATGAGAAAAGACACCCCGCAGGTATCATTCAGTTCTTTCACGGTCATCATCTGGCATGGGAACAGTCACTGCCCGGAATCACAGTTCTATCAGGCTTTGGAGCCAGCACTGTGCCTGGGTCACTGGCTCTTTTCAGGGTTTCTCAAGTACTAGCTTACATTTCTATTTGTATTTGTAGTGGAGTCAACTCAGAAACACCATCCATCATTACTTTAAAAGATTAAGTTTAAGGTCAGCCTCAACTGTGGAACAAAACAAGCTCACAGTCCTACCTATCAGACAAAAGCAGTCACAGTAAACACGCTCACGGAAGGAGAGAAGGTCACAAGCCTAAGTGCAGAGCTGGGGCTGTCCTGAGCAAAAGCCCCAAACAGACCCCACACGACTGATTCACAGCCTCAATGTCTAAACCACCTTTATTAGCCTCCTATCTAATCCAAAGACACTCAACTGCCATCCTTCTCAATTCTTGAAACAAGTAATCTGCCACAAATTATGAGACTCTTCAAGAGAGGGAGGGAGGAAGGGAGGGAGGGAGGGAGGGAGAGAGAGAGAGAGAGAGAGAGAGAGAGAGAGAGAAAGCTCAGTTTCCCCTACTTCTGGACTGTTTGATGATCAAACACTACCCAGAAAATCCCAAGCCGATCACTGAGTGATGAGATTTTTCTGATACCAAGCCACCAAAGAAGAGAGTGGTCAGCTCCAGCAGGTAAGAGATGGCAACATGTTTCCTCTCTGGGCGTAGAAAAGCCAGGCTTACACACGTACGCACACATATCTCGCTAGTTATTAGCTATGCCTCACACAAGTCACTAAATTCACCCACCAAAAGCAGATAACAGCAAAACTATTGTTGGTAAGAGAAGTAAAAGGAAGCCTAGAGATACGCTGCTCACAAGGACTGGCCTTCAGAGGTAACTGATCGGGAGCCAGAAAACCTTTTACTGAGTGGACTAATTTACTTCCTAGCCAGGGTACGCAGGCAGCAGAGAGTAATTTCAGAGTATTCACCTTGAATATCAATTATCATTGCAACCTGCCAGGAGCCAGGAAAATGATAAGAGGTAACAAAAAAGAGCAGAGGGAAGCAGAGCCGAAGACAGGTTTCCCCAAATAAATTCAAGAGAAGAGTAGGTTCCTTACCGATTGTTTCTCTGAACTGAAAGTCCATATCGGAAAGAGTCCAGGCTAGCTGGAGAGGCTCTTGGCTTAGGTTAGTCTACCTAACTCTAACGAAGAACAATAAAAGTGAGGAGTACAGCTAATATTTATGATAAGCAATATGCACTTAGCATCTAGAACATTATTGGACTCTCGAAAGAGAAAACATTCTCCAGGTAAATGCTCTCCAAAAGTTAAAAAAGCAAAGAAGAAACTTAAGAAGTCATGTCATTCCTAACACAGGCTAGTGTCTGTACCGTGGGCTTTTCTCATGGCTGGCAAGCACCGGTGCAGATGAATCCCAGATTTTCCTTAAACATACCTGTGCTATGTGCCTGAGCTGCCAGAGTTCCCCACAGCGCCACCTACTGTTCATAGGCTATACCTACAGCAGCTCAGCCAAAGCAAAGCCAGTCTAGTCTGTAGCTAAACACTGGAGAAGGAAAAGGATTGCCCCTTAAAACTCAGTAGTAGGGCCAGAGGGTAAACTGATAGCTAAGTGACTAGCATATAAAATATATAAGCTGCAAGCATCATCTTTTGGTTACTCAACAGGGCAAGTAGATAATTTTAATTTTTTTCTCAACCTTTTAGCCTATGGGTATCGATCTCAAGCTAGAGTTACCATATGCTCTGAGGGGATGAACACACCGCAAATACGTTCATTAATGGCAAGCATAGAACGCATTAACTAACTTCTATGCCATTATGAGTTTTCCAACTAGAAATTGGAAGTAATATTCTAAACCTAGAGAAGAGGGTGATTTGATAATGGGGTTCTCAGCAGAGAGTTTCCTTCTGGTTAAGCCCTTCATGGATAACCAGGTCTTATTATGAAACTCACCAGGCCAGGATTTAGACTCACAGACCAAACAAATAGCAAATCCCCCCTACCCAGCCATTGAGAATACACAGAGCCAGCAGCTTGTCAGTCTCCTGCAAACAACCCAACCTCAATTCGGATCTAAAATTAAAACACTGACTCAAAATAGATCACGCTTTAAAAGATCAGGGATAAAAACAAATAAAAGAACCACTTTTTTTCTGAACAGCAAAAACAGGGATTGAAAATAAAAACAAAAATAAAAATATCTAACACTTCTCTAGAAGTATCTTGCATGCCCTATGTTAAGGCCTGTGCAGATTTTCAGGTTCAAAAAGTAATGCCATACCTGTGTTCAATTCAGGATTTTAAGGTAAATAATCTAGGAGATGTCACAGATTAAATGTAATGGGGTAAATCAATTGCATGTTACCATCAACTTGCCTGCCCTTATCTTAAAATAACTATGCTAAATAAATGCCTCATTTGAATGACCAGGTCTCGATACCACAAAATGAATACAAATACATCAGAAATAATAATGATAATAATAACAACAATAATAAACAATGTTGATAATAACCTCAACAACACAGGTGCCATCGCATGACTTACATGGTAGATGCTAAATAACTCTTTCACACCAAGAGAGGAAATGAAAATGGAAGTCATATTATTCATACAGAAAAAAATTGCTGATTCTGCTATCATATTCCTCTCTGCAAAAATAGACTCGGCAGTCCTTACAAGCCAGCCATGCACTGTTGTCACAGATGTGCGCCAGATTTGCACAGGACATAACTTGGCTGTGGGGTAAACCCAGAGTCAGCCTGAATCTTAGGCAGGAAAGAATGCCTGTTCTTTCTTGGAGAATGGGGTGACTACCAATAAATCTGAATAGCAACTTGAAAGGGTCAAAAAGCTGGGCGTCAGGTGGTTTTATTCCCACTTTGGGAAGTAATAAAGCAAAGTTATCTCCTCTTCTTTCTTCACTAGCCACCACGGAAAGACTTGTCACTGTCTTTAACACCATCAAGCTCCTTGCTCTAACAAAAGGAGGGCAGCGCAGGCACCAGCTTCCCACAGCCTGGCATTGTCGCCAAGTTCTGAGCGCCGCTAGGTGACAGGGGCACGAGTGAGCCAGGACCAATTTTATTCTATTTCCAATCCGCATGCTTTCAAAGAAAACAGACAACCGAGCTGTGGGAGGACTGGAGGGGGGTGGGGGGTTGGGGGCAAACAAACTTTAAGAGCCCCGGGATTTGCATTCCCGCAGGAACTGACAGCACACTGACGCGCCCACCGGATGACCTGGGTGGGGATGCAGCACGGAGTGGGGCCGGGGGCCCGCGCGTCCTCGCCCACCCTCTCCCCAGTAGCCAGCGCTCGTTCCGAGCCTGGGCCTCATCTCCGGCCCGGAGCGTGCAGCCCGCCGCAGGGCGCACAGCGGGCCAGGCTCCTCGGTGCCCAGGCCGGGCCGGAGCGGGACCCTGAGAGGTACTCCCCACCCTCCGGCGCCCCAGCTTACCTTGGCCGCGCTCTGGCCCCTGCAAGGCGGCCAGGCCAGGCACCAGGCTTCGGAGACCGCGAGGAGAAGCTTGGGCCCCGCGAGGCACTGCAGGCCGGGATGAAGTGGCCGCCGGGTCCTCGCCGCCGGCGCGGAGTGGACCGGGTTAGCCGAACGGGCCCAGATCCGGCGGCAACGGAGGGTTGGGCTGACGGCGGCCGCGTTTGCTCCTCCGCACCGAAGGGGCGGGCTCAGGCAGGCTCCGCGGGAGAGCGAGGGAGGGAACTTGGAGCCAGTTGCTGCGACCCAGAGCGCGTGTCCCCGCGCAGGCGGCACGCCCCCAGAGCGCCCCGCCCCCAGCCTACCTTCCCGCCCCACCCCCTCCACACCCGCACTCCTCCGCGCTCTCCTCCGCCCCGCCCACCTGTGCCTTGGCCCCACCCCACCAGCCCCACGCCCACCCTGTGCCCCACTCCCCCACTGCTCCCACCCCCTGACTCCCTGGGATGTGACTGCTCCTCCCCAGGACAGTAAACATCAGGCTGTGCTGGGTTCCTAGAACATGTGGGCAGATGTGATGAGCCTTTCCGATAGCCCCTTCTTGAAGATCTTGCCAAATCTCCTAACTCACATGTGGTTAGTAATAGGGTTTTCTCCGTGGGCAGGAAGCATTTAGGAAAACTAAGTATGTTCTAATTGAGTTCTACTAATGGGAAGTCTAAAAGTTAAAATCCATGCATATCAAATGACCCAATTTAGAGGAGATTAGGGGGGTCACAATATATACTCCTTGAAAAAAAAAAACTATTAAGCAAAATTCTCTATTTTTAACCCTTGTACTATGAAATGTAATGGCATTTGTATGATTTTCTCGGAAAGGCTGTCTATACATATTTAAATTATGCAGCTCTTGATTCCCTCTAGTTCAGAAATTATCAAATAAAAATCAGATATCTACAATAAATTTCTGGCTATTTGCAAGCGTATTGTGTTAGTGTGTGATGTAATGCTGGCCTTTGAGTAAAGGTTGGCATGCAAATGAGTTTCTTGTCAGCCTCTATTCCTACTCCAAAACCCAGTGTCAGTGGACTGAACTATTCTTCATCATTATTATAGCATATGCAGGCAGTTTCTAGCCAAAGCAGACCCCACCCCTGCGTTTGTTTGCTCCAATCCCTTCTTTTAAGCCTTGCCACTTTCCATTGTGTGTGACTGAGATGCAAACTTCATTCCAGTGCTCCAGGACAGCCAAGTAAAGAATATCTTTACTCTGGAAATAGAGATGGAAGGAAGGAGGTCATGACCTACTCAGGAAAAATCAAGGTTCTTTCTTCTAAATATGTCCTGTAAGCCTACAGCAGCTGAGTATACCCCACCAGAGAACAAAAGCAAGCCAAAAGAAAACCTCCATAAGCAGGAGAGTCAGGAAAACACACATCTCAACTAACTTATCTATGCAAAGCAGACTCCAAAGCATCAGGATGCTTTGAGAAAAGGCACCAGTGAACTGCCTTCTTGCTCATCCAGTTCTGTAATGGGCTCCCTTTCAAAATGTTGGCTTATAAAATCGTAAAAGATTACCCTGGGCTTTGGAAATCAGAAACATAACCAGTAAGGTATAGCTTTTGTGTTGCCCAAACCAAATAATTTCTTGATAATGAAGTACAGGTCAACAAGTCACTTAAGCCCTTTATTTGGGGGCAAAGGCAAGCAGATCTCTGTGAATTTAAGGCCAGCCTGGTCTATGGAGTGAGTTCTAGAACAACCAGGGCTACACAGAGAAACTCTGTCTCAAAGCACCAAAAACTAAAACAACCAAACAACAACAAACTGGATTTTAGCAGGGTTAAGGGGCTCTCATTGAGGGTATTATTTTTCAATATAGAATCATACTCCAAACCCAAGAAGAGATGTGGTCAGAGAACAAGAGGCAAGCAATGTCTAAACCTGAATCTCCTAATAGATTTTCTGTCTTATCCGTTAGTACAGGAAAGTGTACTTTCACAACTTTACATTGTCTGCTAATCTAGGATTGGTCTTTTCGAGACAAAATCTGAAGGGCTACCATTGTCTTCTGGAAATCCACCCCGCCAATTGTTTTTAACTAGAATCTTCCTGTGCTTAGAGCATTGTTCCAGAGAAGTGGGCCGCTGGCCTGACTATGGAATTCACTTGTCTCACAAAGATGTTTGTCTCAGAAAGTATGGAACAATGTTTGATTGGTTCTGAAACAAGCATCTGTATATACAGTTTTTTCAGTATTAGCCACAGCCTCTGATTGCTGGATTTCATGTGAGAAAATAATATATCTAAAAGAGAGGGGAATCAGAGAGCTCAGCAGTGTTTCTTTACATTAGTAAGAACCTAGTCTTTCAATCACTGGTGAAATTTCAGAAATTAGAAACCTGTGAACTGAATAGCAATCTACTATAAAGAGACATGCCTCCAACTGGAGAGACAAGAAAGAAATCGTGGCTCATCAGTTTAGAAGCAATGGGAAGGAAAAGAACCTTGGTATCCAAGTGCAGACCCCAGTGGGCACCTGGACTTCATGATACTTCTGGGAGAGTCTCACCAAAGGAGAAGAGTTCCCCAGCACAGTCAGGGACCCAGTATGGTCTATTTCTTTTTAGTTAGGTCGGGGTCACACAAGTCCATTTGTCCAGAACTCCCCTTAAAATCACAGCATAACAGGTTGCAGAATTATCCAGAGAGCTCCTGATAGCACCACGTCTCCAGACTGGGGAGAAGGAGACAAGCATGACGTGTTTTTTGTTTTGTTGTTGTTAACTTCTCCCAAAAGTTTCTGATGGTTCTTCAAGGTTAACAACGTGCTCTTCCTTTATGGGGAAAGCCTTGAGAGATCCTCACCTCTCAGACCTGACTTATGCGTTTGAATTGTATGTAGAATTAAAGCTATTGGTTTAACAAACTCCATTTGTCTTTTCCTTCAACCACTATTCTGAAGGTATAGAAAAAGCAGGGAAGAAGGGCTGGATGTACTTCAGGAGTGGGGGACGAGTTAAAAACAATAGGCATCAAGAGAATGGGCAGCCGCAGGCAACGTAGAGATAGCAAGGCCTTGTCAGTTGCTGCACCGTGGTCAGTTTCCCATCACTAAAGCCTGGGTTTATCTAATGCTTCGGGTGTCATAGTTTACCGTGCACTCCTGCACAAGCTCAGGATGCTGATAGGTGCTCATAAACAACAACCAGGACCTACAGCGATAAACTCCAATAGCTACCACTCCCTAAATAGTTAGTCTGTTAGGGCATCGGCATGCTTCAGTTTTAGTTGACACTAAACATAAATATTATGACAAACATTTAATGAAGACATCCAGGACAAGGAAAAATAAGAGACATGCCCAAGGTTAGAGTTAACAATTAGAAGATTTATGAGCTGACCCTTGTGACCTGTAGTCTATATATCTTTTACTCTAAATCAAGCATGCTCATGGATCCCACAAATCATCTACCCAGTGAGCCAGTCTAACCACAAGAAGCCACTGGAATGTAAATGAATCAAAGTTTCAACACTTCTGAATCCCTTGAGTTTAATTCTGATTCACTGAATTAAACTTTTCAATTTTAAATGTCAATGACTTAAAGTTTTCTTCACCACAGTAGATACTTTGTTCAACATGGGCCTGATGGCTGCCCTGCTAGCTGGCCTAAATTAAGACAAAAGCATTTCCATTGTCAAAAATAATTTTTTTTTTTGCTTGATAGGATGGGCCTTCACACCTTTGTCTGTGTTATCAGGTAAGGCAGAGTTCTTTGTGATTCATTTTCTGAGTATGTTTTTCCAGGCCATGTATGCTACCTGTTGTGACAGAATTGTGACCTAAAGGAATAATCTGTTTCTGCACCCACCTTCAACAGCAAGGTACTCTGTACTAAGGACCAAAGGAAGACAGACAGGGGAAGAAGTCACTCTCCAGGGACACATGTGGTATACCATGAAGCCAATGGGTTCAGACCTTCCCGCTGGAATCTCTTCTCTATATTGCATCTTCTTGCTAATTACCTGCCTGGCACTGAAAAAATAATGCTCCTTGTTAATCTTTTGGCCCCAAGTCGGCTTCCATGCATCCATATGCTTCCCCTGTGGATGATTCTTTTCCAATTCCATGCCCCAGGACACTGCTCTCTCTTGGTGTCAACGGGGATTTGACCTATAATGTTCACTGTTACACAGTCCACTGTTAGGTGATCAAGTTTGTTATACATTAAGTAGTGTAGTATTTGCATATCACCTGCACATAGCCTCATGTAAATGTGAGCTCTTCTCTGACCTGTTTGTAATACCTAGTGCTCTGAAAATACTTGCTGTACTGTATGGCTTAAGTACTGTTCTCGGAGTCTTTGTAGCTCTTTGTAAATGGCTGTTGTGCTACATTGCTGGAGGAATGATGGAAAGGAAAAAGGTCTGTACAGGGACCTCACAGACAAAATGTTTTCTGGATATTTGTGATTCACGGTTGGTTTAATCCCAGAACACATATTTGTGATTCACGGTTGGTTTAATCCCAGAACACAAACCCTTGGATATGGGGGCAAAGTGGATCACTGACTTGGGGCTTTGGAATTTTAATACCCAGTTTCCACTTTTTGTACTTCTCTTCAGAGCAATGTATTTCTCTGGCTTTCTCTTAAAAGTGTCTACTCAAAGAGAAGATTATTTTTGTGACTAATCTAACATACGCCTAGAAATGGAAGCTTGCATTTTGACACTTTTACAGAAACTTGATATCACCCGACATTGCTTTTTAATGTATGTACATAAAATTGTTCATAAGCTACAATGGATTTAAAATCGAAAACAGCTGTGCCTGGTCCCAGCTACCTGAGAAGCTAGAGCACTTAGCTGAAATAAGTATATGACCAAGTGCAAAGTTCAAGGCCAGCCTGGTTAATACAGTGAAACTCTGTCTTAAAATAAAAAATAAAAAGAACGGTTGAGATGTAGCCCAGTAGTAAAACACTTGCTTAGCATGGAGGGGGGTCCTTAGAGCTTAGTTCTAGAATCCCCTTTGCTGCTTTGAAAAGAATGGCTCCTGTAGGCTTATATCTGAATATTTAGTCCCAAGTTGGTAGAAGGTTGAGGACATATTAGGAGGTGTGGCTCTGTTAAAAGGGTCTATCTCTGGGGTGGACTTTGGGGTTTCAAAAGCACACCTCAGGCCCAGTCTTTCTGTCTCTCTGTCTCTATCTCTCTCTGTTCTCCCTCTCTGTGTGTCTCTCTCTCTTTCTCTCTCTCTGCCTCTTATTTGTCAATCAATCAGATGTACGCTCTCAGTTACTGCTCTAGTGCCATGTCTGCCTGCCTGTGTCATGCTCCCTGCCATGATGTTTATGGTCTTACCTGCTGAAGCTGTAAGCAAGCCCCCAATTAAATATTTTCTTTTATAAGTTGCCTTAGTCATGGTGTCTCTTCACAGCAATAGATAAATAGCTAAGACATCCCCATTACTACAAAATAAAAAAATAAATAAATAAAGGAATGAATAAATCACTTAAAAGCACACACAGATAGATGGTAGATAAATAGATGGATGGATGGATAGATAGATAGATAGATAGATAGATAGATAGATAAGATAGATAATATACTATAGATAATATACTTTGTCAGATCATCTCTTTCTAGACCCCAGTAATCACCTCTACCTCCTATCAGTGACTGATGTATTCATCACCCTTACTCCATAAGGTAAGCTCTAGCAAAACACAAGAAACTTAATGCAGAAAACTAAGTTTAAAAATGAAAGAAAGGCAGAAGGAGCAGTAAAGGCAAGTCAGCCTGAGCCTGGTACTTGGCAAGGGCAGGATGCTGTTTCCCTGGGAGCACACACAATGCAGGTAACACCATCACTTCCCTGGACCTGGAGCAGGTGAATAGCAAAGAGTAAGAATGCATGCCCCTGGGGAAAAGCGTGCTTCCTGAAGGCCAAGGCCATGAGGATGCACAGCTACTTCCTCCTGACTAGCTGACTTGAACTCTAGCACTAGATGAAATAAGATGAGTTCATTCCCACCAACTTCCAGGTTTTAAAATAGTTTGGAAGGATCATGCTTTCAGAATTTTCTTGTATCAAAAACAGAACATTGGTTTAACAAATGTCCTTCTATATCATCGGAAATAATATGAAACATTATACCACATTCATGGAGTGTTTATAAACTTCTCCCAGTAGAGAAAACTTAGAACACTAAGTTATGTGGTTAATAGCAATAGACTTCATCTTCACTGCATTTTCCTTAGAGTGGGAGATTGGTGTGGAACGAATAACTGAAACTCCAATGACATTCAAACCTCTTCCTAATCAAATTCTAAGTGAGTGGCTCTGTAGTGGACAGAAGAGAATGAATTGATTTAAAATGGTCTTTCCCTTGCTCCTGCTGTAGAGAAGAGGCGCTGATGACTGAAGCAGATCACAGGCAGAGAGGAGGGACAAGAGGGTCACTAGAACTGTGAGGAACAGATGGTACCAACATTCCTAACCAATTTCTTCTCTTTAAAAAACCTTTAACTGGGCGCACACACTTAGAAGACTCGGGGCTTGCTGTGCCCTTTGTTCTAAACAGCTTTTATTTCACATGTGATGATTTCTAAATGTTTGATGAGGATATATTCAAAGTCTCCTAGAGAAATTTAACTTTTCAGCTATCTAGTACTAACCTAAGTGATGAGCAATGTCGTGCTTGATATTTGTTGAAATTACCTGCAAATTACTAGGGAATCTTAACAGTATATTTGAGAGCTCCGGGCGTAGATTGAACTTGCCTGTATTTGTCTACCATTCCTCATTCTGACACCAAATCTCTCACTTTTACTCCTGTGTTTCATTACTCACACCTTACCCGCCATAAGTGCAATATGTAATCATAAAGCAGGCTAGTACTTTCTGTCTTATCTCTCATTTGATGATTCTTCTAGTATCGAAAGTAGTTTAAATTATTCTTTTGAGGATTATTTCAGTGACACCGACTTAATTTTCCACGAGTCGGGGAATCAAAGCTTTGAAGCAGATAAGACATTAGATCTTCAGCATTTGAAATTTCCCATGCAAGTGGTTATAGAAAAGCAATGGGAGAGGAGAACAAGCAGAATGAGAAGTCAGAAAAGACAGAGGATGAGAGGGAGAGTCTGCCCAAGTTGGCTTACCCCCCACCCAACTCCAAATTCTCTCTTTAAACTGTGCTAATGAATATTCAGGAAAGATTGGAGATATCAGTCAGTGGGAGAGTGCTTGCCTAGCATGAGTGAAATTATGAGGTCAATTGCTTGTAAGGGATAGAAAAATAGAAGACTAATCATAGTATTATTGAGATATTTGGGAAAAATAGCACATGTTGGCAATTTGATGTTTTGGACAGAAATAAGATACACAAAACCATTGTACCCCGAAGAAATAACAATGGCATCACTGATATGCACAGTAACCTCAAATAACCTCCACTTCTATGTAGGTGAGCATCAGGAGCGTTAGGCTAAGGAGTAAGAAAATAGTTTAAATATTAGTACAGTTTTTCATAAGTATAAATTGTAATTTCACAAACTATGAACTGGCTAGATTCTCAGACTCCAAGCATATGTTATAATTATGCTATCCTTAAAAGGTCTTCCTATGCCATATTGGATTTGATATCTTGTTTATTATAGGTCAAACTACATTATGCATTATTAAGTGACCCAGTGCAACCAAGTGCTTTAATAATGAATATGGCCGTGATGGCTCTTATTAACCTTACCAGACTGTCAGCTGCATGAAGGCAGGAGATGACAGTGAGACCTGTTTTGAAATTTCCATGTTATCAAGCAAAGTCAGAGTATCTGACAAAGGTTCCTGAGACATTCCATGAGATAATACACAACTGGCAATGTCATAATTACCATGGCACTCTGTATGCACAGGAGCTGCTATGGAGTCTTAGTTTTGTAGCATCTACTATACAGCCAAGGCATGAACAAGGGTATGACAACATCCTGAAAGGTCCATAATCCAAATGCTGCTACTGTTAGCCACCAAGTCATATGTCCCTCTAAGGACATACATCAGAATCCCAAGAGAATAGGGATTTGCATTGCAGGAAAATATGATTGTTACTTGGCTGGAGAAAGATTTGTGAAGCTACATATTTAAGGTCTAAATGTTTTTGTGGATCTGTAACAAGTGAAGTATTGTGTTTCTCTAAATTCAAATACTATATTTAAGAAGCTGAAACTATAATAAACGTTCTTAAACCAAACCCAATAGGAACCACTAGGCAGGTCGTGGTAAGGAACCGCAGGAGATGAACTTCTTGGGTAAGATATCCCTTGGATGTTCTTGGCAATAACTCCTCTTCTGACTCCCTCCTGCTTTCTGCTCGAGAATGGGGCATTTCTAGGATTTCCTTAAACTGTCATGGTAATATTACAAAAGGAGATGCAGTCTGAGGGATCAAAGTGTAGAGGTAAAAGCAGGATCCTGAAAGACGTTTTCCTGAGTTACCTAAAGTGCTCTGGACAGTTATGTTTACAGCGTACACTTTATGTTGTTAACTAAATAAAGCAGACTATACTCTGCAATACCATCCATCTATCTGCACATCCTTCCAGCACTCTGTAAACTGCCTACGACAATGCACATTGCATGTATCTACCTCCACATTTTCCACACGTCTATCTTCACTGTCACTTATTCTTGACACTGGTCAGCCACAGGCTTCTGCACTAAGCTCTGCCTAAGAAGCATCTGTGACAAAGCCTGGGCACAGCACCAATCTACGGGTATACAGCTATTCACGAAATAGTTTGACAACATGACCGTTTTGTAAAACAGTAGGAGAAAATCCGGGTATATTTAGTGTACCAGTAGTGATGGTTTAGATATACACATATCTAAACATGAACAGACTACTACTCTATGCCGCATTCTAAAATATTTTCAAGTGGTTTTGAGGGACTATTAACAGTTGAATGTTTGTATCTCTGATACTTTGCCTGTTCTTGGGATTCTTTTCCTCCTATTGGGTTGCCTTGTTCAGCCTCAGTATGAGGGCTTTTGCTCTGTCTTATTGTATCTTGTCATCTCTTGGAGGTCTGCTGTTTTCTAAAGAGGAAATGGAGGGAAAGTGAATTTGGGCAAAAAGAAGGTGGTGGGGGGCTGGGAAGAGTGGAGGGAGGGGACCTGTGTCTGGGATATATTGTATGTGAGAAGAGTCTGTCTTCAATAAAAAAGGAAGTACTTCCTTCTGATGATACGAAAATAACTTTACTATTTAGTATATTATGTGATTGATTTCTAAAAGATATTGTTTCATATGTGAGAAATAACACAAAATACCTTAAAAATAAGAAAGCTCATTAATTTAGTATAAAATAATCAATTTAACATTTTAAAATGATGGTCATAGTTTGAAACTGAAATGACCTTACTAATTTCTTTCGATGTAGTCTCATATAAAACAATGTAAAATCGTAACAATCATGGTGCATTTTAGGTAATTTGGCCTAAATAAAGCACTTAATATTTAGGAGCTGGTCATAAATTTGTACTTCGACACACCACCCTATTTATTCACATATTTAAATTTTTATTTTACATTTAAAGTTTTGATGTCATATTTTGGTTTTTTGCTTTCTGAAAATTAAGCAGTCAATGAGAAATCATGGAATGTATCAGATTGGCAGGATATCCTTAAGAATTTAGAGTCTCCTCACTGACAGAGTAACCCCAAACTTTTAAAGCTTACGATACCCTTCTCCATGATTTTCCTGTTTCTGCAGTGCTGACTTATACACCACACTCACCTGCAGTGTCCAAGTTCATGGGCCACACTTCAGTGGGTTTGGTCTAATGCTGCTTGTATTACATCAAATTGAGTCTCCAAAATTGTATGAGAGTCCGAACATCCGCCTGCAAGGCACTGAGAGATCCTGCCCCCAGATGGGTTTGATTGGTAAATAAAGTTGCTGACAGCCAATGTCTGGGCAGGGCAGACAGAGGCGGGACTTTGAGGTTTGGGGGGCGGGGGGGGGGAGAGGAAGGGACCAAGGAAGGAGAGAGGAAGAAGGAGATCCTGGCATGTGGGAAAAGTGAGGAGAAATGTGATAAGGTGCAGGACAGAAAACAAAGCCACCATGAAAGAGACAGGGAATAGCGGCCCCAAGAGGGTTGCCCGGTTGGGTCCAGGGCAGCAAAGATGGAATATAGAATTGAGTAAATTACAGCTCGGGAATATCGGAGGGAGGTGGATTAGCCATGTGGAGATTAGTTAACTGTTGTCAGAGGAACAGGTGCCATTTTTCCCCCAGTGGTGTAGGCACAGATGCCTTACCCTTGCTCTAGTAAATAATCTTTACCCGTGCCTACACAGGAAGCTCCATATAAACTCAGTGGCCACGCAGAAAGAAATCATGAAGCCAGAGGGGACTGGTTGGAAAGAAGCTTTTGAGCAGGAGGGGAAGGGGGAATAGAAGAGGGGTGAATATGCCTAAAGTTCATTATATAAATTAAGAATCTATCATACAAAATACTAAAAAAAAAATTAACAAAAGTAAAAGCACTTTCTATTTATGGGATTTATGGAATTAGAACTATTTTGGTTGTGGTCAGCAGAAAGGCGAATATGCTTTTTAGTGGTAAGTGTATTAATTATTCAGAGAAGACCTCACGGTACTGTGTGTTCATTGTAAAATATTGTTGAAAAGACTAGCCATTGTGTCATATGATCCTATGACTACACAATATACAGTGATGGGCTTATTATGTTTTTCCGCATGTTGAGGTCAACCACATAACAGACAAGTAGAGGTGTAAGTTCAGCCACAAAAATGCCTGCACATTTCCAGCTTCTATTCCTTCAGACGTATGTGGAATTTTCTCCCCGTCAGGGATAGGGAAAGCTTTAAGAGTCTTTACAGAGAACTTAAATGTATTTTGGATTAGAGCAATCCCAGTAAATGTTTGAGACCGTTTGGATGGGAATACCTTGGATGGTTCATTAAATGATGAGTGAGTGTTGCCAGTTACGTACATGCATGTGACTGATGAAAGATTCAAGAACGTAAAGCGTTTATCTTCTGAAGAGAAAGCTTGGACCATCGGGTAGAAATTGAATTCACACACTCACACAAAGATGGGACGTTATAGTCACATACTCAATAATCTTTAAGAATTAATTATAGATAATAGTTTTGAAATAACAAGTCAGAACTAGAGAGTTAATGCATCATTCATTAGTTTGTTTTAACCTTCCCACATTTATTGCAGAGTTTCTTAATCTAGGCCCTGCTAAAAGCTCTAGGCATACAGTAGCAAGGTTCTTATGCTCACAAAACCTCCTGCTCTCATCGTGGGAAAATAAGACGCCAGCAGCACTCAGGAGGGAGAGGCAGGCAAATCTATGTGAGTTCAAGGCCAGCCTGCTCTACAAAGTCAGTTCTGGTATAGCCAGAGCTAAAAACAAAACTGAAACAACAAATAAACCCTTCTCAATATAGATATATAAATGTAATTTTAAATGATTGCAAGTTTGTTTTAAATGAGATGGTGCTACAGAAAACACATGAATAGTCAGGAAGTGTTCACTGGTGAGATACAATTTGAGCTGAGGAACCAGGAAATAGAAGGAACCATTCATGTAAAGCTGAGAACCAAGTACATTCCGAGTAGAGAGAATAGCTATCATAGCCTTTGACAGGGCTGGCTGGATGTGGTGAGGGAAAGGTCAATATATTTGGAATTTAGAGTCAAAGGGTAGCATCAAGTGAGAGTGGAGAACAGACAGGACACAGTAGATACTTGGCATTTTACTCTATATGTGATGAGAGACCTCTCCTATTGTGCATTCTGCTTTATGTTCATATACAGCAGTCTTCCTGGTGCCATAGACTGCTGGATTACGATTGGATGAGGATAGAGGCTGGGAAGCCAGTTTAGAAGATTCATACACAATGGTGCAGGGATACACGAAGGCAGCTTGCGGTGAACTGTCAATACCAAAAGTGAACATTTAGAGAGTTTTGGTTTTCAATTCCCCCCGCCTCTCTCTCTCTCTCTCTCTCTCTCTCTCTCTCTCTCTCTGTGTGTGTGGTAATGGGAGATGTGTATACCAATGCATATACACATGAAAGCCATCAATTGACATCAAAGGTCAACAGAAGTATGTTTCTCCACCTTGTCTTTTAAGGCAAGGTCTTTCACGGACACTGGAGCTTACCAATTGCCTAGACTGACTTATCAACGTACCCCTGGGATCTATTAGTCTTGAAATCCCAGAGCTGGGATCACAGGGGTATGCCTCCATGTGATGCCTTTATGTGAGTGCTGGGAATCTGAACTTAGATCTCCATGCTTGCACAGCAAGCACTGTGCCCACCTCTGCAGCCCCAGGCTGTCCACTTACAGTAGAGCTGATCAAACTTGAAATCAAACTGTGTATTAGATATAAAACAATCTGCATCAAGGAAAAAATCAATAGTCCCCAGTGATAAATAGACTGGCAATAAAAATTTCAAAATAAATGCAAAATGAGAAAGTACTGGCAAGAAACCCCTGTCTGTAACATTGGTTTTGTGGTCAAGGATGTCCAGTGAAATCTCATACCTAAAGTGCTTGCTCCATTAAAGTAAATGATGCAACAGCTTCTGCATAAATGCTTTTATGAGGAGACCACCTTTGCAAAGTAGTTCCTCAGGGATGGTCAGCCTCAGACAGATGACCAAAAGCTGAATCAGCATGATATTGAAATGCATATGCAGAGTAAATATTTATTTCTACGTCTCTCAAAGGGCCTTTCTGTTTCTGTTTTGTTGGTGCTTATGACTAAGGAGAGAGCAAATTTAAAGTACTTGGAAAAGGGTCCCAGGAGAGCTGATAAAAGAGAAAATGCCTCCAGTTCATGAAGGTCTGGAGTTGGAGCAAACCAAGAACTGATAGGTTTTTCTAATTCCATAAAGGTTTAGGCATAAAGTGACATTGATTAGAAATCAAAAACATTTTATTTTGTTCAAGAGGAAGAACATGGTATATTTGAGAAGTAAAATACTTCAGTATTCCTTTGGGTCTCACAGCCCTCCAAGACTGTCTGAAAAACAATTAGTTCTGGGTAATTAAGGCCATTTATCAAATGCAAAGGACCATAGGATTCCCCAGTGCTAAAGCAGGCTTGTCTGTCCACTGAGTGAATGTAAACTCTCCCAGTTGCCAGATGTGATTGAGTATAGGCCAACATATACCAGGAATGATGTTCACTTCATTTAGGGTCTAACAAGGATTTTAATCTAGTTAACAGAAAGAGAAAAATGGTTTTACACAGATGTGACAAAGAAGCTGGGGGTGTAGTTGAGTTGTCTCTCACGTTTAAGCTGATTCACACCCTGGCACTGCATAAACTTGGGGGGGGGATGTATGTATGATATATATCATATGAAGGATAAAGGGTGGGCTGCAAAACATCTCCAACCCTAATATACAGAGTAAGAATACAAATATGTATACACACTTTGTCAATGTGTGCAAAACCTGAGCAAACCCATTTTGCACGAGCTGGCAATTCCAGTTCTTTGGTATACACTCTGAATAAATATGCCCACATGTGAACCAAGGGATATACACAGACTTTTCCCATGAGGCAAATGCTGGCCACAAGCTAACAGTAGAATGGCAAAAGCCCTTGTGGCATTGTCATTTTTGTAATACTGGAGAGAGTAAAAATAAATGAGCTTCAAAAATGAACCTCGTAAACCTACAATTAAAGAAAGCCAGATGCAAAAGAATGTAAACTATAGGACCCCTTTTATATAACATGTAACGACAAGAAAAATGTAGTTATGCCTTAAAAAGTCAGGAGGTGAATTGCTTTTGGAGAATGCAGTGGGCCTACGAGGTGCTAGCAATCTGTTTGGTTTTGGTTTTGGTTTTGGTTTTGGTTTTGGTTTTGGTTTTGGTTTTGGTTTTTTGATGCGTAGTGACTCACTCATAACTTTTTGACCATTCAACTAGCTACATTTAAGATTTGTAATTTAAGTGGGACCCAAACTAAATACATAGAACAATAATGTAAGTCTGTACGTTAGATGTAAATCACACAGGTGCAGATATCAGATATATATGTTATCTTCAGTTATGATTCTACCTATGATATACAAAGAGGAGAGTTAAATAACTTCAAATTTTCCAAATGTGAACATTGTACTCTCTTACATTTCAAGAAGTACAAAATTATATATAATTAGCTCCAAAACAAAATAAATAAATACTAAGGAAATTTCAACAAATTTTGAAAATAACCCAGATCTGCAGGATAATATTTAACAGGTTAAAGCACAAAGTTACTTTGGAGAAGGATAAACCAGCCATAAGTAGACAAAGCGCTTCCAAAGCAAATAAGAAATGTGAGAGGGGAGGCGGAAATGGGTAATACAGGAGCGCTCTGTGACTTCATTAACCTTTCTCTGAAACAGCTAAAAATATGCTGAAAATAGAATTGGAAATGAAGATTGTCAATCAACTTACTTCAAAAGTAAGACAACCCTCAGAGATGACTTTTTAGGAAGTATCTGAAAATCAGTTGACTTGAATTAGAATTGTAGTTGCTATCCTGGAGCAATTTGATCAGATGAGCTGTACAAAGCTACGAGCAAAAAAAAAAAATAGAAGTTAGAACAAAACAATTTCCCCTTTCCACTCTGCCAACCAAAACAGAAAGGAACAGCCTGCACATAGAGACAGCATACAATGGCCTGACATTTGTTCTCTTTCTGGCTTGGAGAAAAAGCTTAGAGACTGGTTTTCCCTGGGAAGAAGGAAGGCTTATATGTGGAGCACACAGTGCACACTATGTCCAAATGTGAACAGGCTGGTGTTGCTGAATGCCATCAAAGGGGCATTACCAGGGAATATACAGAGGCAAACTTAGATTCATGAAATCTGGACTGTTATAAATGCAAGGAGAGCAATGAACTAACAGTATGAAACTATGTAGACAGACAAGATGATAGGGCTACTGTATAAGAAAGCTGTGTAGACAGCCATCTTTGTGGGTTCTAAGGCCCCAGTGACGCAATGGAGCCAGGCTAGTGACGAGGCTCTCTAGTCTAGTTCTCTTCTTCTGGAAGGAGAAAAATTAGAATAACTTCTATAAGCTTGTTCCTTCTTATGTCCAGTCCTATAGTTCTAATAGTGATTGACAATTTAGTTCAGTTTCCTTCGAATTCTAAATTTGCGATTAAATGTATTTCTTTACTCTGGATTCAAACCTGGAGAAATCAGTGATTGGAACCATTTTACTAATTTTAAGGAGGCATAGCACAAAGCTGTGTTTTTGATTCCCTCAGAGCAGGAAACTATTTATCCCGAAGTCTTAATTTACAAAGGAGTAGAATTTTCTACCAGGTCTACAACAATGAATTCCTGAACTGGACACACAAACTCTCATATGGCCACTCTGGGATCTTAGCCAGTGAATCAGTGGGCAAAGGAAGATTTTTACTGCATTGACCGGATAATGGATCTGGACCCTTAGGGTGCAATTAAGTGGCTATTGCACCCTGGGGATTAGGAGCAATATGTCTGGAATGCAGGAGATCCCTCAGAGAACTTTGAAAGTCCTGAAATAAAGCTCAATGGAAACTGCAAACCCCATTTAGGCAGGAGTTATGACATTCACATTTTTCAAAATTGAAGGTTTGTGTCACCCAAGAAGTAAGAAATCCCACCAATTAAGGTGTCTTCTGATGGCAAAGGGACTATAAAATGGGCGGGGAGATAAACTGATTATAATTTAAGCTATGATCTCCATGATTGTGTGCTCAGCTGATATTATCTCTTTGAGACTGTAACCCTAATTTTATGGAAATGTTTGTGTTTATACGGTAACAAATTCTTGTTTTGTTCTCCTTCTCAATCTTCCCTATCAGTATAATATGTACTCCTAAGTGGCTTTGTGCCTCTGTGTTTGTTAGAGGCTATCAAATGGGGAGTGAGAATCGATGGAATGAACTGTAGACCCTAACTTATGACAAAGAAAGTTCTTCTGCCCACTTTTGGTTATTTTATTGTTTGCTTCACATTTTGTGCAGAATGGCTTCTTATTTTCACTTGGAAACAAGGCATGGTTTAGTGTGATGTATACAGACCACAAGCTGACAAAGAAGGGACTGATTAGTTTTATAATATGAACATTTGTCCAGAGTGAGCTGTTTATTTCTTTGCATAGTTCCACATCCACGTGCACTTAGCATGGCCCCTGAGAAGTATCCTCACGCATAAGTAAAGATTCAGCTTATTGGTGTGCATGGTTGAGAGGCCAAGGCATACACCGTCTGCAGCTCCTTCCTGTTGCTTGCCTCATTGGTTTGTGAACAGCTAACTCTGTAACTGTTCCTCTTCCCTTAAATCCTCCTTGAGCTTTCACTTGGAACTAAGTGGATGCTGGGTGGGCATTTCATAAGTGAAGACTCTGAGAAATGTCAGCCATCTGGCAGGGGTTCAGAAACTTCTCATAAACAGATTCCAGCTTGCAACCCTGGAGAAGGGTTAAACTTGACACTCTGTTAGGTTTCAAACCCAGGACAAAAGGCTGAGGTGCCAATTTAACATATCAGTGAGGATGCTCCCTGCATCCCTCAGTCCCTACCTGTTACAGGGCCCTTCTGCCTGGCATACCTGCTCCATACCCTAAACTTGTCCAGGCCAAGGGCTGGGCTGCCATTCTCCCAGTTACCATTTTCTGTATAATGCAACCACTTTGGTTACTTGGTCTTTCCCATCTATTCTTCACCCTTCTGGCCCTTTGGTTTGGCTCTTCAGTCTCCTCCCCCCTTCTCTTGTCATGGCTCAGAATCAACACACACTTTGTACTCTCCCAGATGTCCCTATCTCTGGCTATGTTTTGCCCTATGTGGCTATAATAAAATTTCTCTTTCACCATACCTTGTAGCACTCATGTCTTTTCCTTTTTAAATTTTTTTCATTGATCTGTTGCCAAAACCCAGAACAAGTCACATCCTTCCCTTTTTCTTTCTTTTATTCATTCTCCGCTCCTGCTTATCTTATTTATGTGATTATCTACACTGCAGTTTTTAGTCTCCAGCATTAAACACCAGCATGATATCCTTGGTAACTTACCTTAGATCAAATCTTATGAAATTCTATGTACAAATCGATCATCTAGATGTATAATCTTCAATGACTGTCTTGATTATTCAAATGTGTGTTGCTTGATATTAATGCTGTGTGTGTGTGTGTGTGTGTGTGTGTGTGCGTGCGCGTGCTCACGTGTGTTTGTATGTGTGTGGGACTATGTGTCCTTCCCAGGGCTATATGTCAGTTAGCTACATATACTCTATTTCTGAGATTGAACTCTAACTGATACATAGTAAAAAAATCTACCAAAAGAAGTTCAAAATATTCACATTGTAAGGCACAGAACAGTGCAGAAATATGTAGTTAGGAAATACAAAAATATATAAATAGAAAGATATATCAAATATTTGTGAACTGAAAGATGAAACTTATATAGCTGGAAGTTAACCTAAAATACTGTATATATTTGATATAATCCAAATTAAAATTTTATTTTATGGACTAGGGATAGAATACAATGGTGCCACACTTACTTCACATGAGCAAGGTCTTTGAATTGATTCCAGAACTAAAAGAAATATAGGTTAAATAATCAATTTTGAATCATCAAGTGGGAAACTGAAGAAATCAGACAGGCAGGACCTTCAAATTTCCTAGAATCAAACAAAATGAAAGCATAGCTTAGCAGCTCTTTTAGAACAAAGTTTAAACAATTCTAACTGGTAAGTTTAAGCAAGGAGTTCCTACATTAAAAATTGGAGCTCTCAGATCCAGTGTAGGGGAATGCTAGGGCAGTGAGGCTGGAGTAGATGGGTGGGTGGGGGAGCATCCTCATAGAAGCAGAGGGGAGGGGAGTGGGATAGGGGATTTGTGGAGGGGAAAGAAGGAAGGGTGATAAGATTTGAAATGTAAATAAATAAAATAACCAATAAAAAATTTTTAAAAATACAAATAAAAAAAAAAACCATAATGATGTACTTAGATTTTAGAAAAACAATACAAGGCCAGTTCCTAAATTGTTAGCCTGAGGAAAAGAAAGACTAGAACAGAAATTAATGAATAACTACTGAAAAAATATACAGCAGATCAGTGATACAAAGACTTAGGTCTTTGAAAGAATAAGTAAGACTGACAAAGCCTTAGTAAACACCCTCTACCCAGAAAAGAAAAAAAGACTCAAATTTGTAAAATTAGAGATGAATTCTACTGAAATCTAAATGATCTCTAAAGAATTTGAAAATTTGTATTGCAATAAAGTAGAAATTCCAACAGTATTGGACCAGTTTCTAAACACATGTGATCTACCAAAATTGAACAAACAAGATACAAGCTCCTAAACAGATAAAATGAGCAAAAAGATAGGAGTTATAAAGAATCTCATAGCAATAAAAATACCAAGAGTAAGAAAACTCTATCAAGCCTTTCAAGAAAAACTAAAACTCTATTTTCTGGTAAAAGGATACTGTACTTAAAAGACCTAAGGACTATAAAGGCAAGGAGCAAACAACAGAGAGCATATATACTGAAATATGCTCAGTGCATTCATTATGAGTTAGAAGTAGTTTGAGCAACAATGTAACACCACTACCCACCCAACAGAATAACTGAAGCTTAAAGGCTGATCATGCTAGGTGTCAGCTGAGACAGGGAACAACCCTAATGTCACACTTTGTTTTCTAGATAATGAATCTGGCAGGAATGCAAATACATTTGAATACTATTTAGGAATGTCTTAAATGGTCAAACACACCCTCGCCAAGCAAGGCAGCTGTTCTGCTTTCAGGAAGTATCTACACAAAACAAAATCATATGCTGACATAAACCCTTGTGTATAATAAATCCTTACAGTGACTTCAAGTCTAAGAGTGCTGAATTGGAAACAAGTCTAATTTATTAGTAGTTGAGAAGGTAAAGAAGGTATGATATATCTATGCAACCCAGGAATGAAAAGAAGCAAGCCATTGATGTAGACTGCAATATTGTTGTTTTCCAAAGTCATTATGTGGAAATGAACAGTGTAAAAAGGATTCTGTTTATATACTGTTCTAGAATACGAAGCAAATTTTGCATTGATGCGAAACAGGTCCATGTAAGAGGTACAGGGGGATAAATACAAGGATGCATTGGAGAATCTTCATGGATTGTGAAGCTATTTATTGTACTGAGTGAGGTAGGGACTTCAAGGTGGAATGCATATACCAAAACCACACCTCTATATATTTTGAACACAAAATGTATTGCACTTTGATTACACTATTAGTACAGAAAATATAACTAAGTTGTAAAACGACAACAAAAATACTTATGCCATAGTCTCAGTCTAGAATATTCCTGAAGGACCATATGTTACAGGTGTGACTTCAGCACCCTACTGCTCAGGGTCTACTGGAAAGGTCTGTGGATACCTGGCATGCCTCAAGCGCATGGAGAACTTGCCATTTTCTTTTCTTTGCACCTTTGCCCTTCTTTCTCTGTCTCTCTCACCACTCCCCTTTGCTCCCTGATCCTGAAGTAAGTTTTGCTCTATTGCAAAGTTCTGTCAAAGCACTGCCTTCCTACAGGCCCTCAAACAATGCAATCATGTGACCCCCACTGAAATCTCTAAACTGAGCCAAAATTAGCAGTTTCTGTTCTACCATTTCTGTTACCTTGCTGTGATCATGTTTTATATACATTTTTTTTTCCTTTTTGGGTATATTTTTGTGTGTGTGTGTGTGTGTGTGTGTGTGTGTTCACACGCAAGCATACTTAGAGGAAGATATGTGTTCTCCTTTATCACATTTTGTCTTATTCCCTTGAAACATAGTCTCTCTTTAAATATGGAAGTAACATTTTGGGCTTAAAGGACTGGAATTCCCAGCAATTCTCTTGTCTACAACCCAATAGTACTGGGCTATATTCTCAGACTGGGCTTCCTTTTTTTTTTTTTTTTTTTTTTTTTTTAACTTAGCTTCAGGGGATCAGACTCAGATCCTTGTGACTGAGCAGCAAGCCCTTTACCCACCGTGCCATCTCTCCAGTATGTCCTTTAATCTTTTTTTCTAACAAGGTGTCTTCCTTCCTGTGGTTGCGAGGTTCCCCTCACTACAATCCTGCAATCAGTATGACACAATAAAGTTATGATTCTCTCAGGGCCATAGATAGAACTGTAAGGCAAACTAAGATTAAGATTCTTGATCTGCTTTCTAACTCAAATGGAACGGAGGGAGGGACTCCCTCTTTCTGTAATTATCAGCGAAGTGTGAGAGCCCAGAACTACCTGAAGGTTCCTTTCAACACTGCGAAGACTCTGTCCCCACAAAGGATAGAGCTGACTTGCAAAAAGGAGAGGTTGAAGGAACCAGTACAATGAAGAAGTAGTAAAAGTGACAAAAGCAGAAAAAGGAGCTCAGACAAATGAAGGAGGTGGGGAGACAGAGAGAAGAAGGGAGGTAGGCAAGCTCCTTGGGTTTATTTGCCCCTGAGGTCAGCTTCTGGACTGGCCTTTTGCATATAGATGAGCCGACCCAACATACTTCCCTGTATGGCATCATAAGATAATTTAAGTTTCTGTCACTTCCAGCAGGAAGTCTAGCTGATGTATTATTTATTCAGTGTCCTTCTTTGAGATGGGACATGAGATGTGTGACATTTTCATTTTTCTCTCTTCACGCTCAGAAAGTAGCCCTTCATCATCTGGATTTAGTACATAGAAGATAAGACTCCTTAGGATGCTTTTTTTTGGAAAATTTCAAAAAATATTTTGAAATTTTTTCTGGTTCCTACATTTCTCTTCCCCCCCCCCAAGTTTATTTGCCTTACCCTATAAGGCTTGTAATACATAGGCTGTATTTTTCTAGGCAGTCAGTCTCTGGTAGGTAGTAGACATGAAAGTTTAAAAATGAACGGGATAGCTATAGAAAGGCTCTAATACCTGCCCTTTGCCATTCTCTGTGACTCTGTTTCTCAGCAGAGCTCTTTTAATGGAGGAAGCAAAGCCAATTGTCCTAGACCGGGGCACATTATGTGTGGAACTCTGATTCAACGGCATACAAACAAAACCAAAAAAACAAAACCAAAAAAACCTCTATTTCACTGTGGATACAGATTTTGTATTTGATTTATATATTGTTTGGGAATATTAGTAAAAAATTGCAAAGAAGTAAGCCAAGTAGTGCTCAAAACTTTACTTGTTATGAGGGAACCTGGCAACTCAATCTTTAAAGTAAGAAGTAGTCCCTGTTTCCACGGGATCTGTAATTCCAAAACATTTGTAACAGCAATCTGTTAGTGTTTTGAAAATGAGTTGAATTTCACATACACGTATGCGTGTGCATGCACACACACACACACACACACACACACACAAGAAAGAGAGAGAGAGAGAGAGAGAGAGAGAGAGAGAGAGAGAAAGAGAACCTATTATATCTATGAGGTTGATCCTGCTTTCAAGACACTGAGGGCAGAAAAATGAGGACTGTTCACTCCTTTCTCAAGGAACCTCTGGGTGAGCAGTCCTATGGAATATCCTCTATGTTAAGTTGAAAGTTTTCTTCTCCTTTGTCATGACAGATGCTAAGTGAGGAAGCACATAGGACTCAAAGCCCGACTGAATGTTAGGGTGGTGATGGTGGGAAGATCTGGGAGGAGTTGGAGGGGAAACCATGATCAGAATATATTGTTTTAAAATTTTATTTGAAAAATAATAATCAAAAGAAAGTCAAATTGAAAAAAAAAAATGGAAGAGGCCACTTGCTTCCAGACTATTTGTAGTTGGGATCTTTTCTTGTTCCAGATTCCTATTTTGGCTCTGTTTACAGCAGCACATCCTTATCTGAATTCGGAATTCAGAACATTATCTAATATTTGTATTTCATTTCTGTGCCTCTTGTGTTGTCTTCTCTAAATGGAGGAATGGACTCATAGGCAAAGGAACCCACAGAACGTGCTTCTGGAACTCAGCTGAACATAGGACTCCATGGAGGAGCCCACATTTCACTTACCTTCTCACACCGCAGAGATGGGGTTGTAGGCTGCACTCTAATATCTCAGCCATATTCTTAACAGTCAGGAAAAAACAATATAAAATTTATAGTCAAAATAGTTCTTATAAACATTCAAATAGTTCTTTTATTATTTTCCGTAAGATCCGCTTTTAAACATAAACATTTAGTTAATTACCCTGTCACTTGGTGTTTACAATATTATGAATCTCCTGTCCTTGAAGAATAGATTTCTAAACAAAACATATTTTTCCTTGTTAAATTCAGCAAACCTTTACTCTTTGTTATGCCGTTATTTCCATAGGCCTTTGGGGTGGTTTGAATATGCTTGTCCCAGGGAGTGGTGGTATTAGCAGGTGTGGCCTTGTTGGAGGAAGAGTGTCACTGTGGAGGTGTTCAATGAGACCCTCCTCCTAGCTGCCTGGAAACCAGTCTTCTCCTGTTTGTCTTTAGAACAAGATGTAGAACTCTCAGCTCCTCCTGCACCATGCCTGCCTAATGCTGCCATGCTTCCTGTCTTGGTGATAATGGGCTGAACCTCTGACCCTGTAAGCCAGCCCCAATTAAATGTTGTCCTTTATGACTTGCCTTCCTTCACTGCGATGAAAGCCCTAACTAAGCCAGCCTCGAACTAAATGAGAATATGGCATAAATTTAATAATCTATGTAAATCACTTTTATTTTAAATACATGTGCATAAATATATTAAGTAATAATTAAGTGCAGGCCAACAAGATGGAGAGTTTCCTCACAGAGCCTAAAATAATTATAGGCAAATTTATGAGGAAATTTTGAGTATACATCTTAATTGGTTACAATGCTTCTTGTAGTCACCATTTACTATGTGGTTTAAAATTCTGCTGTACCTTGCTGATGTTTACAAAACTATTGTTAATATTTATTTATAAATAAAAATAATAAAGCCTCCTTGCTAATCCTTGTGACTCAGTCATAAATCTTAAGTGTTTTGTAATAACACACATTTCCAATAATGCTGACTACATTTTCCTCTGTATTTAATCCTCTGGAGTTTTAGACACTCCATGTTCTTGAGATTATATACATGTTTCCAAACTAACCAGGTACTTTGAAAGCAAGGGCTCATTAAAAAACATGTGGTGTGTGTGTGTGTGTGTGTGTGTGTGTGCTCGCATGTGCGTGCATGTACATGTTGTGCTGGCTCTTGTAATATTTTCAATGATTACAAACACTGAGAGTAGTCCAGTATTTATTTGCTTATTTATTAAATGAAAGCAGAGCTGTATGGGGAAGTAGTACTGGATAAAGGATCATGAGAAAATTCCACCGTTTGTGTTGGGAACTGTCAGCCATGGCATCTTGAATGGCGCTCCCACTCAGTTTTGTCTTTGCTGTTCTTGCATGTTTTCAAACACTTAACCAGATCTATTATGGACCCCTTGAATGTATTTGCTGAAACTTAAAAATGTAACAGTATTCTCTGCAGTAAGAGCAAACAGTTGAATCATACAGAAATATTAACACATGGGAAATGGACTAAAGAATCAGTTCAAAGAAGTTATGTATGCACATACAAAACTGCACAGGGTTCAATGACATGGTTGTATCTAAGGTCATTTTTAAAAAGATTTACTTAATTACTGAAATTTTATGTGTACATGTAAGAGCCTGCATGTCTGAATGCAGACCATGTGTGTATATTGTGTCCAGAACCAAGTCACAGTACATTATGGGTGCCAGGAATTAAACCCTGGTCTTCTACAAGAGTGCAGCAAGTGTTCTTAACCACTGAGACATCTTTCCAGTTATTTTTATATCTCTGAATAACATCTCTGAAGTTATTTTTTTTTTGTAGAACAGTTTTTAGCATTCCAGAACTATTTACTTTGTTAATAAAGATGAAGCATAGGTTAAAATAAAAATATCTTTGCACATATTTATTCCACCATAGAATGCATATCTGTACAGTACCAGAGAGTGTAAGACAAGCAGGTAAGGAGAGAGTGACCCAAGTTATCGTGATCCAGGAAGGCTGTAGGAAGCCCTTGGCTCTCGTTCTAGGTTAGGTAGGACAGCTGGGGGATGGGGGCTCAAGAGCTTGATTCTTACATGCGTGTCAGCAGAGACTGTCAGTAAACAATCACCTCTCTGCTCTGTCTCACTTAGACAGGACTTCCAACACAAAAACCTAATAGACTGAGTGGTAGTAATGCCATATATTTTATTCTTATGTTAGATAAGGCTGTGGGACTAAGAGCAAAGCGTGAGCCAGATCAGCTTCTGCTGAGAAGACCCCTCTGGCTGACAGCTGCATGTTTGAGGTGTCTTTGTATGGAGGAGGCAGGGAGGGAGAAAGAGGAGGAAAACGATCTATGCTGCATATATGTGTGCCTGCATATGTTTGTGTAGATGCATGCTTGTATGTGTGTATGTATGCATGTGTGCATATATGTTAGAGTTGCAATTTGTTACATTGTTTGCATGAGCAAAAACATGCTGCTCACCATTATTCCTCCTGTGGACTTAGAAGCTATTTTGAAATAATGCTCCGCTATTGGTATGAAAACACTCAGCATTATGAATGTATTTAATATGCAGAATTTTATCAGTAATTATCTTAATATGTCTTTATGGTTCTGGTATATCAAACTAAAAGACTCACTCTTGAAATTTCCTAATAGGGCTGTTGACTTTAAAGTCAAGCAAAGCAAACATTAAACTTTGGTTCAGTGCTTTCGACTTCCCTGGCAGTCTGTGCATGTTCCCTGAGATAAAAATTGCAGTTTCTGGCTGCTCACAAGCTCCCTTTATGAGAAACTGGAGCACATGTGAATTCTCACTGAATCTGTCACCCTGAGTTGGGCTCCAATAGAAGTGAGTTATGGGCCTTCCTGCTGGGAATTAGAAAACAGGAAAGTAGATATTAGAAACGACATAAAGGTTAGGATGGAACAAAGGATTTTAAAATGGGAAGGATGGAAAGTGAGCAAAAGAGTCATGCTGGCCGGAGGTCAGGGTGGTCACCTCTCCGTGAAGGCTCTCTCCCATCTCTTCTCTTTGTGTTTCCTTGGCTCTCAATTCTGGCTTATGATTTTTAGTGCTCAAGTTGTCACAGGATTTTACTTGCTCTTGGTGAGAGAGTAATACATGTTTATGATATTCATGGTTCAGTTGGCATTTTAATATGCTTGTCACTTCAAATACTGATCATGATCATTGTGTTGGGGCATTAAAAATTCTCTCTTCTAGCTGTTTTGAAGTATATGATTATTGCTGTAGTCACCCTTCAGGTCTATAGAACATTAGAACTTAATCCTCCGAATTCACTCTATTTTTGTTGATGTTTTACTGAATCAGGGGTGTTTCCACTCTTTCCTTCCCATCCTACTACGTACCCTCTATCCCAGTAAAATCAATTTACTTTAGTTTCAACATTTGAGACAACACTTTGGTGTCGATCTGTACGTCTGGTTTATTTCACTTAACACACCACCATCCCATTCCATCTATTTTGTCTCACATGACAGAGTTCTATTCTTTTTATGGCTGACTGATCTTTTGCTATGTACAGATGCCATATTTTATTCTACTAACGTTTGAATGTGAAGTGTCCCTTGGAAGACCCTATGTTCAGTGTTTGATCTTTAGGAGGTGCTATCAGTGGTTGTGAGGGTAGAGACACGGCTCCTGCCACCCATTGCAGCAGCCTGGACAACTCTCCTGACCTTTGGGGACTTTTTCAGTAAAGCTGGATCCTTGACTTCGCCACAAGAAACAATTTCAGGACAGCTGGTGTGAAGTTGGAATTTATCAAAAGACAGTGTACACAGACTGAAGCATGAGGTTAGAAGTGAGAGGCTCAATGAGAGTAAAACTCAACTGTGAGCCTGTGTGGCCTTCTCAGAGGAGAATCACACTTCGTTTTCTTTAGGCTCATCATATACAGGATTTGGGTGGGTTTAAATGCATGTTATTGTGTAGAAAAGGTTTCTAAGGAATTGAATGAGATGACAGGGTGGTTTCTGAGGTATACCTGGGTTACAAGTGATACAGGAATACTAGGTTACAGGATGGTAGGACCTTAGTGTGTTTTCACTGGAAATACATAGTAGCAGTCATGTTTGTAGGATTCCCTGAGCATATTGTGGTAGAGGATTAAAGTCCTAGACAAATGCAGGACTTCAGCCAGGGTAGTTGATATTCTAACATTTTTATTTGAAAGTATTTCTATATAAAATATTCAGGCT
>JADRCH010000122.1:2389355-2431482 GCA_019843965.1 Rhynchomys soricoides
CAAAACCTGTTCTCTCTTCAGATCCTCAGGGTTCCCTGTCTTTCTACTGTGCTTTGGTGTTGTGTTGAGGAAGTTGGGGAAACTTTAGGAAGTGGGTCATAACTCAGGGAAATTAGGTCACTGGAAGCATGGTCTTGACGGTTGTATCCCCTTCCTTTCCCCTTCCAATTAGTTTTCTTTTTCCCGCCTTCCACGTGGCGAACAGCTCTCTTCTGCCATATGCTCATGTTGCCATGATGTTCTGCCTCATTAGAGGCATGTAGTCAACAGAGCCAAAAATTAAATCTTTTCTCTTATATCAGGTCATAGTGAAAAGGTCATTAATAGGGTTACAGTATGTTTCCTGCCCTGTTGTACATGGTCCTCTCACAGTCCAACAAAGAGAATGATGGAAAGACGGAAGGGAGGTCCACACAGGCCTTAAGCCAGGGTTGTTGGTATCTTAATACATTCCTTTGAAAACATGTCTGTGTAAAATATCAAGGCTGGCAAGGTAGAGCAGAGGAAAGGCAGAGAGATGTTCCTAGCTGCAGTAGGAGGTGGGAGTGTTGCACGATCCTCACTAGAGTCCCTCCTTTACACTCTCCACTCACCTCCCCCCCAGCTGCAAATGATCATGGGAGAAACTAGCATACAGGAAGTGGAAAATTAACTGAAGGGATTCCTCATGAATTTAGCATTCATAATGAGGTGGGATGTTGTGGTAGTGAAGCTGTTTTAGGGTGTCACCAATGCCCTATCTGAGGTGAGTAAACATTTGTTTATATCTTCCCAGGAGAGTGAGTCCCAAAATACGGATCAATAAATTGAGTGCTGACTGTGACCATTGATAATACATCTGCAGTAAAGGTAGCAGTGCAGGTGTCTCGCTGGCTTACTGACTTCTTTTCTTCTGGATGCACACTCAGTCTTAGAACTCAATGGTGATGTTCTACTTCTAATTTTAGCTTATTAAGCATGTTCCATGCTGCTTTGCTGAATTGCTGTACTAATTTACATTTTTGTACCAATATACAAGTGTTCTTCCTCCTCTGTACCCTTGACAGCCTTTGATGCTTTGTGTCTTTTGGATGATAACCATTCTACATGGGTTAGAACTATCTAATGATAGCTCACTGTGAGCTTGATTCGCCTTTGATTATTAGTGACAATGAAGAGTTTTTCATGTTGTTTGGGCATTATTATATTGTGAGAAACGATTTACTTTTGATGCTGGAAATTGACAATATGATTATGTGCATCCTAAGCCCAACTGTTCTCTTGTCCATTTAAGATCACCCCATGGACATGTTTTGGTTGGTGTGGAGTCCTTTTGCTTCCTTGCCAGCTTTACACATGAATGCTGCATGGAATGCTGCATAGAACGCTGCATGCTGACTCTTCTGTTGATTGCTTGTTGCCTTTTGCATTTATCATCATGCAATGCCTCATGAGGAATTGTGCTTTTCTTGCTGCTTTTTGATGTCTTGTTAAAGACACTTATTCATATCAATGTCCAAAAGTATTCCCCATGTGCTTCATTCTGTTTGTCAGAGTTTACTGTCTCCCATTTTGCCCTTCAGTCTACTTGGAGTTGATTTCATCTTTGCTAAGAGATGAACATTAAAAGCTTGCAATATCAAAATATACTATACAACTTGTCCATGCAAAATGTAGAGCTGAGCCGCTTTCATTACAATTACAGTTTTGGAGATTCCTGAGGTTGTGATGGCATCTGCTTGGCCCTAGGGAAGGCCTTGGGGCAGATGGTATCACAGTGTGTGAGAGAGGGTGTCAAGAAAATATCCCATGGCATGAGACGGAGCGTAGGGAATCCAGTGAGCTGCCAGGCCCGTTCTTCCAAGACCTTGAGAGCAAGAATGAGCTGCAAGAATGTTTTCCTCCTTCTTAAAGACCAAATCTCCACGAAGCCTTTTAAGGTTCCAGTTTCGTTTATATTAACACAGGAGAGTCACCTCCAGATAGTGGCTTCCAAAAGTATTATCTGCAATCCAAGGATCATATGTAAACACAGACAAGGAGTGGGCAGGGAGAATAATCATTTAGGGAAAATGAGAAAAGAACCCCTGGGGATCAGAGAAAATCCAAGGGCAAAATACTGCCATGTCTTCCTGCTCAGTGGGCTTTTTCAGTTCTTATAGTAGGTTGTATTTGAACTTGTCATTTTGTAGTCGTTCACTGGCTGATCCAGCAAGAAGTCTACACTTTCTAAGCTGGATTCCCTGCCTAACCAGAGAATTATTCATCCATGTAGGGAGGGATCACGTGAGTTGCTTAACAAACTCATAGTCCACGAAGGGCTCTCTGGGTTTGCCTAAGTGGGAAACCCAGTGGGTTAGCTGTTGTTTCAACTTCTTTTGAAGTGTGTAACCATGCCTAGATATAGTCTAAATTCTCTGCTTCCCTGGCAACCAAGCATGTGAGCTTTCTTCCACAGGCTCCAGCCGACATGTGCTGGGCTACTCTTCCATACCTTCGCCACTATGGTAGACTGAACTGTCTGAGCCCCTGAGCTAAAATAAATCCTTAGACCTTTAAGGAGGCTCCCTCAGATACCCTACAACAGCAATGAGAAAGAAAGCTAATGCTCAGACATTGTGAGTTCCTCTGTATTCTGCCTTGTCCTCCTTCTCCCGAACCCCATTGATATCCCAGTAGCTGACTGCTCTCCTTTCTATACTCCTACCTCTGTATTGAAACCTTGGCATCTTTCAGTGACTCCAAAGTAATTCCAGATTCTTTTGCCCTTTATCACTAGGCTTCCTCTGTACTTTTTATCTCATTCCATCCCCCTCTCCTCGCCATGATTCTAAAATTTCCTGCTGATATGTTCCAAACCACTAGACATATAATTTTCCTTGAACGAAGACTATCGCTTTTTCTCTTTGCTGCCTGGGGAACGCTTCTACATTTAAACATTTCACAGCCAAACATGACATCAGCTGGTAAGATCCAAACTGCCCCTGAGCTATGGACAGAGCTCATTTCTGTACAGGCTCTATAGTACAGTGATTGACTCCATGATGGTTTTAATGGCTGAGGGAAAGTTCTTCAAGACCAAAGACCACCCTGTCCAACTCACTGTCTTGTGCCTCTCTCTGTCTACAGTTGGACTCGGGTAGGGCAGTGCTGAGTGAATGATTGTAAGTGTCCTTTCCCAGAACATCTTTACTTGAGTAGCTGATAGCACATTTATTAGCTACTAGCCAGGCTGCCACTTTAGGACTGGGCTGCTTTGCAGTTTTCAAATTTATGGTTACTTCTATTTCTCATTTCTTCAGTATCTAAAAATAGTCCTTCCGGCAATCCAGAAGTAAGACATCCTGTCTCATTTGTAGACTGTAACAGTGTAGATATTACTGAGAATAATGAATGAGCCTTTCTTTGGGATTCATGTTCCACAAGGCCAGGTATCCTTTTAGCCAATGAGGTGGAGTAGAGGGGACTGAATATAACATAGAAATCAGATTTCTTAAAGATTCTGAAAGAGTGGAGATGAAGGGAGAGAACACTCACATGCTGCGAATGTAACATTATATTTTGAGCATAATTATATTAAAAAGAAGCTGTTCTTTAGTAAATGCTTATAATATACCAAGCAGATGGTATTTTTGCTTTTTTCCTGAGATTTAACCATTGCATATATGCTAGATTTATAAGGAGTTATTTGAATTTTAATCAACGAGATATTAAACAGAAGCTGGTAACTGGCATAGATCCAGTAATCTGTGCCCTCGAGCTGTCCCCTGCATTCACTCACTCTCTTCTACCTCATTGATGTTTTCATGGCTGTTGTTTGCTTACCACGATTTCATATCGTCTTTTCATCTCCATGGATGGAAAGTGACAAGCCCTCCAAGGCCAACTGTCCCTGGTATCTGACTGTGCTTCGAGCTTATGGAAAAGATTGGAACAACCAAGAGTTTATGTCATTTTAAGTGAGACATTTGAAAGAAATTGCTAAGAACTCTGTAGAGACAATCAAGTTGGGCAGCCAGCGTTGCTGAAGCACTCATAACGTACAAAGAGTTGAATGTAGATACATATTTTAGTTTCTTTTTCATTGTTGCAATAAAATTCCATGACTGAAATCCACATGGAGAGGAAAGGGTTTATTTCACCTTAGAGAAACTGAAGCTGAAGCTAGGGGGTGCTACTTATTGGCTTGCATCCATGACTTGCTCAGCTTGCTTTGTCTTCAACCCAAGACCTCTTGCCCAGTGGTGGCATCACCCACTGTGGGCCGGGCCCTCCCACATCAATCATCAGTCAAGAAAATGTCCCCACAGACTTGCCTACAAGCCAATTTGGTGGAGGCATTTTCTGAATCGTGGTTCTCTCTTCCCAGATGATGCTAGCTTGTGCCAAGCTGACAAGAAACCAACTATTATAGGGGAAAAAGAGCAGAAGCCAATGCCTCTACATTGGTTAGACTGCTGTGAGGCTGTGGCAATGTTGTTCCTACAATGGTATACACCATTATTCTATTCTTCATCGTAGATCAGTTCATTGTAACCTATGAGGTCTGATAGAACATTAATCTTCTTGAGTTTATTTTCTCTCTCTCTCTCTCTCTCTCTCTTTTTACTGTAGCAATGTCAATAAGGTAAAGCTTCTCTAGATCAACATCTTTTTAAACATCTTCTCAGTGCAAATACTGTTTAACATACCAGGCACCTACTCCTGTTGTGTACCAATGTGTATAGTAGCCCATAGGCAAATACCACAATTTTGCCATGTTGATGTGTGTTTATATTAGAAGGAGCATCTTTTGTGTCTTCTGGCAGCAGCTGCATGCATGTGGTAGTATAGGGGAAATGTCAGCCACAGACACCATCATGTCCTGATATACAGAAGCAGATGTGTACAGTATTGCTGTCTATTTGAGGGAAGATATTTGCGTTGATTTGGGAGTTATGTCAATGTGTCTTCAAAGCTTCATGTCCTGGAAGCTTGTTCCTTAGTGTGGTGGTATAAAAGATGTTGGAATCTTTGATAGGAGTAAATCTGTCTTACAGCTCATTCTTGGGAGAGCAGGAGCCTGGCAGCTCACTGGATGTGGCATGTTCCTTCTCTTACTAGGCCGTCTTTTCTTCACATACTTTCTCACTCTGTGATACCATCTGCCTCAAGGCTTTTCCCAAAGCCAAGCAGATTCCAGCACAGTCTTAGCTCTCTCCCAAATTGTGAGCTAAATAAACCTCTTTTCTTTCCATTTTATCTAGCATCAGGTATGTTGTTAAAGCAACAAAAAATGGCCTGAGGCACTTCTAAGGTAAAACCTAGTGGGACCATGACAGAAGCTCAGATTTAGCTTCTGGTCAGTTTGTGTAGCATGCTAAATAATGGTGGTGTTATAGTTTTTCTGGAAGAGGTACTCATAAGATCTAGTCACCCCAGACAAGGCAGTGACAACACCCAAAGAAAGTATTCTACCAAGGCCTAACTTGGATGGAGAACAAATACCTTTATGGGAGTTACTGGAATTCAGGTGAAAGGTTACTTATAGAAGAATGGATGTTCCAGAAGCACTTGTATCACCATAAAACCCAACCCAGCCTTGTGACAAGTCACAAATGCTCCCTGAACAATATACAGGCAGCTCAAGAGGTAGGAGAGTCTCTCCCAGGTAAATGACCTTAAAATGGTGCTGGGAATCTGCAAAATTACAGGGACTTCCAGAGGCTTGTGTTTACTTCCTGAATCTTACAAGACTTTCTCTTCGTATGGAATGTTCAGTTTGGTGGAGATTTCTACACAACAAATGACCAAAATATTGTGCTCCTTCATTTTTGTCAACTTGACTCAAACTAGAGTCAGGTGGGAAGAGGGGACCTCAACTGAGGAAGTGCCTATATCAGATTGACTTATGAACAAATCCACAGGGAATTTTCTTATCTAATGATTAACATGGGAATCTCAACCATTTCTGGCCAGTGGGCCCCTGGGCATCTGACCTTGAACTGTGTAACAAAGAAAGCTGGGGAAACTACAGAGAGCAAGTTAGGAAGCAGCACTCTTCCATAACCTCAGCTTCAGCTCCTACCGTCAGGTTCCTTCCCAGGCTTTTCTCCAAGAGGGACTATGACCTGTTAGTTAAAATATGCCATTTCCTCTCAAGTTGTTTCTGGTTATAGTGTTTCTCAGAGCAACAGAAAAAACAACCAATCCCATTCTCTGGAATTTATAAATGACAATTTAGATCTCTTCCCAAAGGGGACCAAGTTACAGATGCTAACTGAGGAAGTCATCCTATTTATGGTGGAGGGCTCTGAGTCGCATTGCATGTGTCTTCCTAAAAGAACAGAGTGAAGTGAACCACAGAGAAGAGGAGTTGACAATGTGGCCATAGTGGTAGAGACTGATGTGTTATAAACTGAGGAATACTGATAGCCATGAAAACCTGGATAAACAAGGTTCCGTGGAAGGAAGCACACCTTCCTGATTCCTGGGTTTGGGCCCAGTGAAGTAGATTCCAGTTTCCATGTTCCAGGATTGCTTTGAACCACTCATTTGCAGTACCTTGCTCTAGCTCATCATGGGACAACTATGTTGCTATCATGAGGAGAGCCTGAGAAGGCTGCTGATGCCTCTTGGTATGCTGAGCAGACAAAGGATTTCCTCCAGTGTATCACAAGTGTCTGGAACTACCAGGCACTTCAGCAATTCAGATTAGAGCATAGGGGGCACTGGAGGCTGCAGTGCCCTTGATTCTGTAAGCCATTAGTATGAGTCTATAGCTTTTCTCAGACTGGAACTCTGTATTAAATGCCCAAGACCCGAGCTACAGTCTGGAACACTGGTTTGCATCCTAGTGGTGACAGGTGCATGAGGGCAGCTGGCCGGTGTGGCAGCTGTGGACGTCTGTTGCACAGGAACACATGCAGGGCCATGCAGGGGAAGGCATGGTGTTAGATAGGTTAATTATAAATTCATTGACTGTGGTGTTTACTGTGGGTTCAAGATAGATTCTGTTTTATTTCTAGTTTATTAGGAGTAACATTTCTTTTTTTCCTACCATAGGGTTGAGCTTATTATGATAGTGTCTCTGAATCTTTTGAGCATACCACTTATATTTACCCTCTTAAACTATTAGCAGATTGAATAATTTGAATGGTTTTCTAAGTTTAGATCAACCTTGAATTCCTACAGTAATCTTCATTTTTAAGATGAGATTCAAGACTTGTAAATTCCTGCAAGAAAAGCAGTCCACTTGAAGAGAGTTGTATAACCCTGTTGTTGCTGATGGTTTTCTCTCTTATTTAATTGCAAAGCCTCTTGTTAAATCGTATTTACTTCACAGATGCATCTTCAGCTACAGTGAAGATTGTTGAAAGACAGTAGCAACTGGAGAAACCACTGTAGTGGGCTTTCTTTGGCATTTTGATATTCTTGGCAATGCCGTGTACAAGCTGCTTGGATTCACTTGGCTACACATTTTTGAATCTATGTACACAAGTCAGCCTAGCTTATAACTTACTTTTCATTGGCTGTTTATTAAAAAACAAAAGTTCCTGGATGTGCCCTGTTTCCCTCTTCTCTGCAAAATTAAAATGAATGCAACCCATAAATGAACTGTACATGGCATTTCACTTGTGTGGTAATTGTTAAATACCAGTTGTGCCTTGAAATATTGTACACTGCTTAGTTTTACATTTCCCTTTTGGCCAGTCTTATTTGGTGATCTTTTCAGAATCTATTTTTTTTATATAAAAGCTATACTGCCATCCATATTATTTTGTTTTGTTTTGTTTTTTAATGTCTAATGTGGGCTGCTACATCCTTTGTATGTTGCTATCGTGAATATGTTGTACTTGCATGTGTGAGACTCTTTTGACCACTTTTCTATTTTGTTGGGTTTTCAAATTCCTGGTGTCTGGCTGCGCTGAGCCCATTGTGCCTTCCTTCTTCTTTACCTTCTGTCATATTTATTTCATTTGGCTGTTTTCATTTTCTTTAAACCTTTTTTGTTTTTATTTCTTACTTACACCTTAACCTTGACAATTAGCTGATTCTAATTTTCTTATTCTAACAGAAGGAAAGTCTGAGGCTTATCTCCTCTTCATCGCCGACCAACCTGAACCTGACAGAGTGACCTTATGCGGTATTTTCTTTAAATTCTAATTATGTTTGTTACAGTTTCCTCAATGAATTTGTTAAAGTATAATTTGACGTTTTCAAGGATATTATCTATTTTTTTTTTGGAATGTTCCCTTTGTTTCGTAATAGATGTTCATTATGTTTATAGTACTAATTATAGCCAACATTTGTAAATGTGTCATGTACATGAAGTCTCACTAATATGAGCGAAACAAGGACACCAACAATGAACATTCTAAAGTGGATTCAGGGAAAGCCCGGGAGGCCTTCACTGTACACAGAGAACTACAGGCAACTAAGGAATGCTGAGAGAAGAACTAGTTTTCTCCAGGGACCAGCACATCAATTGGTTATCCGCACTTGTGGATACATACATATACATTGGTATCCCTGTAAAACATATATATAATTCACATTACACAGGCTGAACAGTAGGTATACATATATATATATGTATATATATGTGTATATGCAACAACAATTAATAAAAAGGAGGTTATGAATTTCAAAGAGAACAGGAAGAGGTATGTGGGATGATTTGGAGGAAAACAGAAAAAGGGAAGCAATGTAATTATGATTTCAAAAGCGCCATACTAAATAAATTAAATGAAATTAAAAGACCAATGTTAATGGGCAAAAAAGACAGACACACAGATGTATGCACACATATATTCTTTAAGCTAAATGTACCTGGTAAACGAAGCTTCTCCGTAGCTTCTGGGCTGTTTGGGAGTGTGGACTCCTTTCAGCAGCACAGGGCCTGCCTCTGTCAATATCTTCTTTTCTTGGAGAAATACTTTTACTTATTCTCCTGAAAGTAATAGCATCAGAGTCTCTGAGATGCTTGCTAAATATTTGAATAAATTCAAGATATTCTCAGAGCTTTGGATTCAAGGAGGCAAAGGTTCTAGGGCCAGAATGTGCATTTTAGAGATGATTTTTAAGATCTGAAAAACAATGTCGTAAAACCCGTTGACTGGAACATGTTTCTATAGATCGTGTTAAATCCTGATATTTTCCTGTTTAATAAGAAAAGCTTCTTTCTTATTGAATCAGTGATACTTCCTTCCTCAAATCATATTTTATTAGATATAGTAAAGATTTTAAGATTAAAAAACTACAGTAGATTACATAAAGTACAAGGCTAACTTCCTGTGCCAAGAAAGCAACAGAATCAGGACTTTAGCCTGGTTCGGAACTCCACCCCCACCATGTGTGTGTGTGTGTGTGTGTGTTGTGTCTGTGATATGTGTGTGTTGTGTGTTTATTGTGGTGTGCATGTGTGATGTGTGTATGTGTACAGTGTGTGTGTGATGTGTGTGTGGTGTGTGTGTGTGTGTGTATGGTGTATGTATGATATGGATGTGTGATGTGTATGTGTATGTGTGTGTGGTGTGTGTTTGTGGTGTGTGTGTGTGGTGTGTGTGGTGTGTGTGTGTAATGTGTGTGTATGTGATGTGATGTGTGTGGGATGCATGTGTATGTGTGTGTGTGTGTGTGTGTGTGTGTACCCTCATGCAAAGGTATACTAACGCATAAGCACACATGTGGAGATTAAAAGGTATGCTTTGGGAGGCAATCAGTTCTTAGGTTCTATTTTGTTCTCCTGTTGCCTTTGCTGCTTCACCGTTTACCCCATGAGAGCTGGCCTGCAACCTGCTGGGCAATTCTTCTGTCTACATTATTCTTCCTCATTTTGACATAAGAATACAGATTACAAATGTGCAGTGCTGTGTCCCACTTTTCAGGTGCCTGTGGAGATCCATACTCAGGTCTTCAGGCTTTGCATGGCCTGTACTTTTATATTTGAGCCATCATTGTGAGCAGGAGTGTTATTCTGTATTGGCATTTGTTTATTTGGACTCTTGTGATTTTTATCCTGCATTATGGGATCAGTGTTACTGCATTTTCTAACTATTTTGGTCTTTTTCTCCTTATACAAAATGTGTAGTTTCTGACATTAGAAGTTTGAATAACTAATATTTACAAGTACTCTTCAATTTACCAAGAATTTCTTAATATTTTACTTTTTTAGTCCTAACAAAAACCCTATGATTACCTTTGGAAAGATGTAAGAATAATATGTAAGCATCTGACTTAGAGCTGACATGATGTTAGAGAACGTGCTGTTCTTGCAAAGGAGCTGGGTTCAGTTCCCAACACCCACCTTACAACCATCTTTAGCTCTAGTTCCAGGGGATGCAGTTCCCTCTTTTGGATTCTGTGAGTACCGGGCATGCACATAAGGGATATAGAAATGCAGACAAAACACTCATAAGCATAAGATACAAATAATAATTTTAAGGTACATTTTTAGAGCATGCATGTATTATTAAGGTGTTTCCACCATCAGTTTCTTACCTATGTGATGAGTACAAGAACCTCCAACTCTAACCTGACAAACACATTCCAAAGAACAAACATTACGAAGGGCCTAAATGCAGGTAGAAGATGAAAGTATGTTTATCCTTCTTGCTGAGCAAGAAAGGCTTACCACTAAAAACACAGGATTGTCATTTGTATGTAGAAATACATGAAGGAAGCCACTGTAGGAAGAAGCTTTATGCTACATCCTATTTCCAGGGCTCAAAGTTGAATGTCCTCATACTTGATGGCCTCTTACTGCAATAGAAGAGTGTGAGGTATGTAGAGTATCACATGACAAGAGAAAAGGGAGTCTGTAAGCCAGCACACTTTGCTCATGGGTGCTTGGCTCCAGTGACTTTATTTCTAACTAGGTGCCAAAGACCCCCTCAAACAGCATAGGTGGAATGTATTTCATTCTGTTAACACCATTGTGGGACTAAACTGTGTATGAGTTAGAAAAATACAGCAGATTGAAACCACAGCAGTTTCTCCAAGCAAGGTGTTAGTTAGTCTCACATACATCATGAGTGTTGGAATGGGCAGTGCTTTAATTGGCTGTGTCTGCTGTGAGTGGAGAGATTGTGAGAAACTCCATCAAAGAGAGGATCCCATGACTCCCAGGCTGCTAGGGCTGTGTCATGCTGAGTATCCTATCCCATTTAATTACATATCTCATTTCTTCACTGATAAGGCCTTCAACACAAAATATTCAAGGTCTATGACTTTAAGAACAAAGTCTTTTGACACCAAATCTTTGCTACTGATAGGACAGAGTACAACAAAGCTTCTTAGTGCGCTAGCCTTGGTAGCTAGAACAGCTTGTACAGATTTGTTCATCATATGCATGTATCCATAGTTACTCAACTGCAATAGCTATATCAACATATTAGGCAACCCCTGTGTATGTTATTACAGAATGGATCTCAACCAACATCACAGAGAACCTTGGTATTTGATCAGGCTTTGAACAAGGAAACCAGAATTAACTTACTGCTCATTGTGCACACTCAGGTCTATTGCGATCCCTAACTTTAAAGTAGCAATACCGGACTTTCTCAATGGCAGAGTTAAACACTGCTTAGAGAGTTCCCTGCAACTGTGTCTGAACTTGAAAGATGATGGAGCTCCCAATTAGCCATGTTGCAACCATTTATGATATCCTTGTTTCACTGAGACAATTGTGAAATGCAGAGTTTCTAAAGGACTCTCCTCAAGCCAAACTGATGCCAGAGCTCAAGCAACCAAAGAAGCTTCATAATTACAACGAGCTTCACACAACTGCCTAGTGTTTCTTCCACAGTCTATTCTCAATAACATACTTTCATAGGGTGAATCACAAGAAAAGAGGTGTTTTTTGTGGGGTGGCCAATATTCTAATCAAAGCTTGGGGGCCACATTTGGTGAGTGTCTTCTTTTAAAAATATTGTTTTAAAATTCTTCAAAATTTTAATTAAAAAAATTTATGTATACACGTATTTGCCTGCATGTATGCCTGTGCATATGGATTTTGAACCCTAGGAAGACAGAGGAAGGCATCAGATGCCCCGGAACTGGATTTTGAGCTGCCATGAGGTTGATGGGATTTGAACCCACGGCCTCTGGAAGAGCAATCAGGACTCCTAAAAGCCAAGCCATCTATCCTGCCTGTGATTGCTTTCTTGGTGGCAGATAGGTACTACAAAATGTCATATGCTAGTAAATGGCAGGAGCAACTGAAAAGATACATCAGTCATTAATAGCTCTTGCTGCTCTTGCAGAGGATCCGGTGCCCATCACTCATATCTGGCAGTTCACAACTGCGTATAGCTCTAGTGCCAGAGAATCTGAGGTCACTCCTACTCACATAGCATGCACAGTCATGTACATAGACATATGAGGAAACCTGGGAACAGGTGAGATGTTTTCGGACAGGAAAGATGCCAACTGGTGGTATAGTGCCAATTGGTCATCCCTGAAAGCATAAATACAAGAACACTATACAGAGAAAATAATATTTAAGAACATATGTGTATATGTGCATACATAGATGCATATAGTAACAGTTAGTAAAAAGAGGGGCCCTAAATTTGAAGGACTGTGTGTCAGGGGGTGTGGTAGGATTTGGGGGGAAGGAAAAACATTGTAATTCCATTAAAAACAACTCAAATTAAAAAGAAAAGAAATGGTGTGCCTTAGTCCACTGAATGAGTGGTCTTTTAGGCCCTCTCTACTTCTTTTTGAAACAACTGGGATTCAACTTAATCAATCATAATCATCTCCCCAAAACCTTGTCTGTAAACACTAGAGACAAAGTTTCTGTCTTCTTCTTCCTCCTTCTTTCTGTTCTTTTTCTCCTCTCCGTTTTCCTCTCCTTCCTCTTCCTTCCTTCCCTTCCTCCCCTTCTCCTCCTCTTAGTCCTTCTGCTTCTAGATTAAACTTCAATTCCAGAAGCCTTGGGGACATTCACACCATGACACCTGAAGTGGCTGCCTGTCATTTCATGTTCACATGTGCAGATAATTCCAGCAATATCCTGGCGATAACACACAATTTAGGATACATCCCTCCATTTCTTGACAAAACTGTCATTAAATAAATACAATTCTCTTTATAGATTAAAAATTATATCTGGTGCTGGGTGTGATGACATATTACTTTGATCTTGACATTCTGGAGGTTGAGACTAGAGGGTCTCTGTGAGTTCAAAGTCTATATAATGATAATAATTTATGTTTAAAACTATACCATCTTTAATATTTTAACATTTAGAGGAAAATTTAAACGTTTATTTATTGTGTGTATTTTCTCTCATTGTGCATGTGTATCTGACTCTCTGTCTCTCTCTATGTCTCTCTCTGTCTCTCTGCCTCTCTTCTCTCTCTCTCTCTCGTGTTCGTGCATGCATGTGTGCGTGCGTGCGTGTGCGTGTGTGTGTGTGTGTGCGTGCATGCGTGTGTGTGTGTGTGTGTGTGTGCGTGCGTGTGTGTGTGTGTGTGCGCGTGTGTTATGATGCCTATGTGGAGGTCAGAGGACAGTTTGTAGGGGTTAGTTTTCTCCTACCATCATATTCCAGGGCTGGAAATCAGTGTTTTTACCTGCTGAGCTATCTCAACCACACTTACCATGTCATTTTTAAATGAATCAAAATCAGGGTTTGTGCATGAGAAACTTAAACTGCAGTTTATCATAGAGACACTGCTGAGGTCAGATAGTCACAGGAACACTCCTGAGCTCACACAGTGATGGGGACACTCCTGAGCACACATAGTCATGGGGACACTCCTGGCTCAGTCATTTACCTTACATTGGTTTGGAATGACATAAAAATGTGGAAAAATTAACTTAACCCCATGCCAACTTTCCCCCTGTGTATAGAAATATTAATTTCAAAACTATGTAAAACCAACCATACAAATGAAGTCATACATTGCCATGTAGCTATATCAATTTTATCTAAGAGTGCCCTAAGTTAATGATGTTTCATAGACTACTAAAATATTTTCATAAAAGGATTATTTTCAACTTAGAATCAGTACACCAATATTTCTAGTAAAAAAAAATCCTTAAAAGTGTGTTTTCTGTTATTTGAATGTAACTAAAGAACTCTCAACCGATTCTTTTCTCTCCAACTACTACATTGAAGACAGGAAAGGAGCATTTGTTCAGTCTCTACTATTTTTCATGAGTGGCACTTAGTAGCACAACCAAGGAACTCATAAATCAATGACCTATTTTATCCAATTAAGAAATATCAACATTTTCATAAAGTACAATTTCAGACAAAAAAACTTATCATCTATATTCACCAAAAGTTGTGAATTTAATTCAAATGTAACTTTAGAGGTGTGTTGTTTAAATAGATTTGGCCCCCATAGAGTAATGTGTATGAATGGTTGGCCACATAGGGAGTAACAGTGCTAAGTACATCCAATAAGTCTTAAACTAAGTCAAACTGAGGTTGGGGTTTGGCCAGGGATGTGTTTGTGCATGGGCTTGACAGTGTGTGCATCCTCGGATGCTTCCACCCATGTTTACCCAGTACAAAAGAAGATTCACAGATGGAACCAACTTTACTTGGTGAAGAGACTATGTATCTGTCACACTGGACTGAGAGTAAGCGCCTGTGTGTTTTACAGGAGAAGCTTCAGTAGCACTGTCTCCAGAGCTGGGGTTGGGGGATGAGTAGGAATAATTCTCTTTCAAATCATAAAGCAGATGAGCAAGGAAGAGAAAGCAGGGGCTCAGTATCCTTCCCTGCTGGCCCCGATGGGAGCAAGAGGCTCAGTGGCCTTCAGTGCTAGCCTAGCTAGGAAAAGTACAGTGAGGTCCTTCACCAAAAGAAAAAAATGTGAACCTTGAGGGAAAAAGCATGGTAACTGAACTACTTAGAAGCTAAGTAGTTTCTAACTACTTAGACTTTGACTAAACAACTTTGACTTTTGGTGAGTTGGGAAAGAAGAAGCTATTGGGACTGGAAAAGGAACCAGGAAGAGAGGGCAGTGGTGGCAACCATGGGCAATATTCTTGAAAACCTAGATTCAACTTTAAATCAGCATTTCGCTTCAAGGAAAAAAACATGAGAGAGGACTGAATCAGAGAACCTCAGTGGGGAAATGACTTGAAGTACGTCTCATATATATATGTATCCTGTCAACCAACCCCAATATTTCCAGCACTGCTGACTTTCTAAAGAACCCTTAAGTTTCCACGTCAGGAGGCAGAGAATAGGGAGAAAGAGATGTGTGGCTAATAACATTGAAAGGCTGTCCCCCCACCCAGGGACCAACTTTCTCCAACTAGGCCACATCTTCTGAAGGTTTCCACAACCTCCCCAAACAGTGCCACCAGTTGGGGAGCACTAGGTCTTCAAGCATGTGCCTGAGGAAAGCATTTCAATACTAATAACCTTCATAACGCAAAAATTGACTCAGTGAGCCTCCTGTAACTAATGGCTATGTCTTTGACATGTTGGAAGAGAAGAAAAAGTGGTCCAGATGAAGTTATAATGTCAAGGGTGTTTTAAGAAAGGACACTTTGCTGTAGACTGATTTATCCTATTTTCTAAGATAAAAAGCGTGATAAGTAGGGTTCTCTACTGTATGAGGCCCATGTCTCTGACAAAGCTAATGAGAGCTGTAAACCCCTCCCAAGATCAATGTGCAAGCTATTTAAAGCTACATACAGTATGTAATTACTAACCGTTCCTACAAGCAAGGCATCACTGTTAGTGCTGAATGGCTCCGCAGTTTTGTGAGAGAGAAAATAGTACAGATATAATGGTGTGGCAATACATAAGGGGAAGGCTGATGTGAAAGCATGCCTTTGACCCTTACTTGGCAGGAAATAGGTTGATGTGTAACATACAAAATATTTTCTAGGAAGAATTGGTGTAGAGATTACCAAGTTTCCCCTCACTCTTTGTATAGTTTCTGGCTTTGCTGAGGCCTACCCTGGACTCTGAAGGGAGGTTAGAGCAATGCTCAGCTATCAACTTCCCTTGTCTACTTTTGATAGACATCACCAATCCACTCAGATCCTTCTCATCACAAAAGATACATATGGCCTCCATAACCTTACCTACCAATGTTCTGGGAAGGCACCAGGAATCTGGATTCGTCACGCAGAGTTGGACTTCTGCCTTCCTTGGATTACACAATTAAAAGAGAAGCTTGAGGGGGTTAGGATGTGAATCTACCTGGGTGGCAGCTATTTGTGTGTCATCCAACTATTCTCTCCCTAGGATGTAGTGCAGTCCAGCTGGAGACTTTGGGAAAAGAGCCTGAGTTTATTAGCTCAGCACCTTTCACTTGGGATGAGCTGCCTATCATAAGAGATCATACCTAATGATTGTCTTCCAGAAGAAAGATGTGTGAAGGTGGAAGGATGGGCAAGCGTTACCATGGACTTGGTCCTAAGCTGCTCTGGATGGATTCTGAGGGTCAGTATTGAGTGGGTGTTAGAGTTTTCATCTGCACTGTCCCATGTAACGTAATGATCTGAGTACTTGGTGCCTACCTTGAGGAACTAGTTTGAAAGCTATACAGTCTTTGGAAGGTAGGGCATGACTGTCAGGAGTTAAGTTACCAGGAGAGGACCTTTGAAGATTATCCTCAAACCCAATTCTAGCCACAGGCTCTCCTTCTGATTGTGAGGAGTCTCCTCCAAATACTGTCACCACCATGGGCTGCTCTGTACTGTCTGCACTGTGATGGGTCCTTCCCTCCCTGCCAGGGTGTCTGTCAGGTATTTTATCACATCAATGAGAAAGGTAACTACTACATAAACACATATATCTAAAGGCATGATCCTCTTTTTCCAGTCCTGCCACATTTTATTTAAAATTTAAATTATTTTTTTTAACTGGAATGAAGATGAAAAGTAATCATATAAATAAATGGACATAGTGGTGTTTTGAAATTTGCACTAATAATGTAATGGCTTAAATGATGCTAAACTCACCTTGCCAAACCTTTGCCATTTTATAATGAATACTCTCAAGAACCCATTGTCCAGTTTTACTGTGAAATGTGCAGCTTGTTACTGTCCACTGTAGTCCTACTCCTGTCTAACACCTAACACTCATTGTTCAACTGCCTGTGATCACCTCTTCTTTCTATTCTTCTTAGCCTCTGTCTATCACAACTTTACACCCAACTTCTATGTGGCCTATATAGAATATTCTAAACACAAGTCTGATCATGTGGTATTTGTCTTTCTGTGCTGGCTTAGTTCACTTAACAAAATGATCTTCATTTCTATCTACTTTGTTGTAGACAATATAATTTTAATTTTTATGGCTGAATAATACTCCACTGTATTTTCTTTAATCATGTCTTTTTACCCATCCATCTGTTGACAGACACCCAGGACAATTCTTTTTCACTATTTTGACTACTGCTTCAATGATATGAGAGTAGCATTATCTTTTCAACATACTGATTTCCCTCCTCTCTTTCTCTTTCCTTCTCTTTCTCTCTCTTTCTCACATGCACACACATGAGAAAGAGAGGGGGGAAGAGAGAGAGAAAGAGAGAGAGACATAAGACAGATACAGAGAGACACAGAGAGGCAGAGAGGCAGAGGAGTGTGGTGGGATTACTGGATGCATGATAGCTCTAGTTTCAATTTTTATGGAGCCATCACGTGTTTCCCTGCCATGACTATATAATTGTCCCTTACTCTTTATCTCACTTTTCCTCTATCTTATTTTTTAATTATTCAGAACTGTGGTAGAGACTGTTACAATACACAGACTTCCTATAGGTAAGAGAATATTAACTATAGAAAACACAAGGCGTTGAAGATTATTGCTCCTCTCTATCAGAGAACAGGGCTTAGTTGAGTTATTCAGAATCCTAGGCTTACATGGGGTTTCCAGGAGATATCTGAGCAGAATACCATCATTTAGGACATCTCTCATTGATGACTCCTTTTTCTGGCCAAAGGTGACATCAATATAGTCCTAAGAGTCTTCAGCTGAACACCGCATTCTCCTTTCTATAAAAGGTACTTGTCTGTCTCAAAATAGCTACGTATCAGACTCAAGAGGAAGATTCATGAATCTGATGGAAATAAAAATCACATATATAAGTTGTCACCATTCCAAACTTATTTACATTAGTTTAATAAACAGATTCAATTATTCTTTAGAAATTCTAGAAATACATGAATTATATTTTTAAAGTTTGATTTTATTTCTTAGAGAAGGTTACTGAAATATACACTGCTGCATTTTCTAGTCTCCGAAATGAGTGTATTAGTTTCTTTTTTGTGGTCATAAAACACTGTAGCCAAAAACAACTTATGGAAGCAACAGCAGCTTAATTTGGCTTATGGTTCCAGAGGGAGAATCCATGATGGTAAAGAGGCATGGCATTGGTGGCCAGAGCAGGAAGCCTTGAAATTACATTTCCACTCAGCAGTCAAAAGGAGAGAATAAGCTGGAAGTGGGATGAGACCATAAACTCTCATAGCCTGAACCCGGTGACATATTTCTTCCAGCTCAGGCCTTCCATATCTTAAAGGTTCTATAACCTTCCCCAACAGTGCCATCAACTAGGGACTACACATTTAAATACCTAAGCATATAAGGATATTTCTCATTCTGACTATAACAAGAATACACAGAGATGAGAAAGCTAGAAAATTATGCATATATTTTTGCTTTTATTTTTATCTTTTGGCTTTCGAATTCATCTTTAGAGCTGTGATGGAAAACCCAACTTACTGAAATACTGTGAAAAACCTTAATAAACAATTATATATTTAAAAAATCTTCAGACATTTTGATGTATAGGAAGATATACTATTTTCTTTAGAGTAAATACATTTCTATTCAAATGCACTTGGAGATCTTGATTAAAAATATTTTATGTTGACCACTTTCTGAATGCCAGAGTACAGAGAGACAGGAGCTGGCAGGTCTCTTGGAGCTTTCAGAGTTAAGTTTTGGCTTTTTGAATTCAGGCTCTTGAAATGCATTTTAATTCCTGTCCATTGGACTGTAAAGTTCATGGAGGTAATCCTGGAAACCATGGGAACAAGACTAAAGTGGACAGGCTTTTGACTAATATGGACCACTCCAAAGTCTGTGGGTTGCTCTGCACTCTCCTAGCTTTGCTTTTGTTGAATTTGAGGATCCCTGAGATGCTGCTGATGCTGTCCTGATCTGGATGGAGGAACACTATGTGGCTGTGTATAAGAGAGGAACTATCAAATGGTGAAAAATGAAGTTGAAATCCTGGCTTGCCTCTCTCAGGGGTCATTGCCCTCCTCAAGAAGATTATGGTAGGAGGAGCCCTCCACCTTGGCACAGATCTCCAAGGAGAAGCTTCTCTTGAAGCTGGAGCAGGTCCCTTTCTAGAGATAGGGGAGGAGATATGTCTGTGTCTCCTGAGAGAAACCACAAGCCCTCTCGATTCTTCTCTAGGTCTCATAGTTGATTTGGGTCAATTGAAAGGAAATAGAAGACCAATTTACAAAGGAAGTGGTGTACAAGAAGTGACTTCATTTGACAGGAGAGTGCACAGGAAATTAAAGTTTTGTTTGAGATTTCATATGCTTGGTGCATTTTTAAGATGTTTTAGCTATTCAAATTTGTCATATTTCTTGGAACAGTGACACACACAATGATGTAATTCTCTATGGCTTCAAATGGATCATATGATGCACATAATATCAAGAATTGTTTTTTTTACAATGTTCCTTTAAGCAAGATTGAATTTGCTTGGAACTTTAGTTTTGTTTTTTCATGGACTGAAATAAACATAGGTCCTGCCCAGTTAAAGTATGATATGCTAATGATATAGAAACAGCTGGCAGAAATTGAATAAAACTATAGTTCCTCTAGCAGCAGGGATATTGTGGGTGGAGTTGTGGGAGAAATAATAAGCGATCATTAAGAGCTGCTGTGAACATAAGCCAACAGGCAAAGGGTAGGGGCTGCACTCTGAAGTCTTGCAAAGAGGTTCCTTCCTGGTTGCAATATATGGATGCTTAGTTGTTCGGAACATTTTTTATTTGGAAATGAAAGACTAAGATACCAGTGTCTTTAAGGTAGAGCTGAACTCCTGAGCTGCTGTGCAAGATTATATTTTCAATGCTGTCATTTGGCATAGGTTTGTGAGAATCCTTAGATTAAAGGTTTAGTTACAAATTGTTTAAAAATTATTTTCTTCTTAGGTTGGGAGTATAGTGCAGTGATAAAGCACTACCTGACATGTGTTTGATCACAAGCAACATAGAAAATTAGTCGTAAAGACATGTATTGGAGACAAACTTCAACTTACAAGTAAATTAATGTGTTTAATCTTATGTGTGATTAAAACTTACAAAAGGCTATTTGTTCACTTGCTTCATCAGAGTGCCCTTCTTTCCTCTTGACTCAGAAACACCCAGCCCAAGGGGAGAAGATCCAACATCTCAAAAGTTTGTTTCTGAGAATCTATGTCAGGTGAATTTCCTCCCTCATTCCAAGCCACGCTTGTATACTATGTAGGATATACTATGAGGCCACTTTTAAATTCAGTATTAAAAACAGAAGCAAAGAGCATGCAAACCCTTCTAAACCTTTAGTATCTAATTTGGCTTGACACATCAATGACAATCACTGTTTCTACAGCTATCAGTATTGATTCATGGAGCCAATGGTGGTCATTTTCCACCAGGCAAAGACCCATTTCATCGTTTACAGGTGCCCTTGTAAAATACTGACTAGGTTGGAGTATTTCAGATAACAAAGATTTTCCCACTAGAATGATATTGGGGTTTATCGGCTCCCATAAGAATGAGCCAAATTGAAGACGATTTAGCAACTGTTGTATGTGTTGTTGGATAAATCCTGTTAGTCCATATTTCCTGAACTTCCTTCCACACATAAACACGTATTTGGTGTCAAGAAGACTGTTTATTGTATTGCAGACACAGAGTCAGTGTCTAAATCCTCACCCCATCCCCGTTCAAAATGTACTTGGGAGAATTTGTATAACTGGACTAAAGTTTCAATAGCCTTGAACCGGTCTTCACTTTCAATCCTGGCTGTATCAACTTTTCAGAGATGCCAAGTATGGGCCTTTTCCTTCCATCAGCCCTCTGCCTTTGTGGTACTTCCATTTCATTCCATGATTGGAAGTATATCTGGGCATGGGTACAAGGCCCCCGATACATTTAGTGTGATGTTCTTAGCATTTTTTTTTTGCTATGATCCCCTAAGGGGCTATGCTAGATAAACCAGGCTCAATGAAAATGAAAACTCTTTACTAGCTGCCTTGAATTCAGTCCACTTGCTAGTGCATGTCAATCTCCTCTGCCTGGCAATACCTGTTGTCCTAGACACAGTTGCTCTGGGCTGGTCACTCGGTCCTGATGCACCATCTAGTTCTCTAAGTAGACCAGATACTTTCACTTCTCTTAGAGGAGGTGCACATCAACAGCCCTTGATACACATGTGACCTGGTAGTCAAATGGAAGAAGGAAGAAGAAGATTCAGGGAAGAAAGAGAAGGTAATGAAGAAGGACTACCAAGTCAGGTGGAGAAAGAACGAACATGATGGAGGGCTGGAGGAAGATGGTCAAAGGAAGAGAATGGAGGAGGAAGGAAGTGGAGGAGAGAATAAAGGGGGATGGAAGAGGAAAGAGAAAGGTAGAGAGAAGAAGGTAGAGTAGGATTGAGAAGAACGGAGGAGGAGTGAAGAGGATCCTTTGTGTCTTTGAATTTCCTAGGCAAGTGGAGGGGCTTCTTCCAGTGTCAAAAGCAAAGACAGGAGCTGGGAAAGGAGAAGGAAAAGCAAAGACAGGGGCTGGGAAAGGAGAAGGAAAAGCAAAGACAGGAGCCAGGAAAGGAGAAGGAAAACAAAGTCAGCAGCCGGGAAAGGAGAAAGAAAACATTTCAAGCATTAGAGGGCATAGAAGAAAATTACACAAAGGGGCTATCTGTGTTTGGGGTCCTTCCTAGGAAACCTGTAATGACCTTCTGAAGAAAGACAGGATCTCTCATGAGGAACTGAGAAAGGGTCTGTTGTCATCAGGGTCAGTGACTCCCTGCAGTGGGTGGCCTGCCTGGGTCTCATAAGGCCAGAAAGAAACAAGGCACAGGAAAGGGGAGCCTGAATCATGATAAGAAAAATATCCGCACAAGTCTGTTTATACACATGAGCATCTGCTAACCCTGCTTTATCACTTCCAGATGATCTGTTCCACCAATATTGATTGTTTTTACCTGTACTTGAAATCTGAGGCCTGCGCTGTTCTGTCTTCTGTTACTAGACAGTGTTTGGGAGTTCCAACTTAGCTCCCTCCATATGATTGCTAATTTCAGGATTTCATTGCTGAGTGGCATTCCATTATATGAATTTCTGGATCTATTGCCTTTTGGTCATCCCTTCAGCTGGCTGTTAGGAATAGACTGCTGAACAATTAAGGGCAAACCTTAGTGAGATGCATACACTCATTCTTTGGATAGAGTCCTAAGTGAAATTCTGAATCACAGGTTCAAATTGTGTTCAACTTTACAGTACTAATATATTCTCCAAACTGTTTGTATTTCTTTATCTTCCTAGCGGAGTGTAAAAGTCTTACTAGTACCATGTCTCAGTCAACATGTGGCACTGTGGACCCATTCAATTGTAACCTTCTGGTGGGACATAGCATAGCTTTAATTTATATTTCTATGATGACTACTACTGCTAATTCTATTCATTTATTTACTAGAAAATTAATGTATTTTTGTGTTGATACATGAAAACCTTTTGTCTATACTTTTAGCTCTTAAAATTTATATGCTTATGAGATTTCTTACGTTTTCTTCAAAAAATATTTCACAAGTGTGAGATTTCTGAGCATTGTTGGCATTCTTCTAAGTGTGTGGGTTTTCAAAAAGCAGTAACTTTTGCTTGTTTTGGTTTCCTTATAGAGGGATCTTACATCTTTAATTATTTTTATCTAATATACGTATTTAAATTTCTTTGTCAGACTACTTTAAATTTATCTATGAAATTTTAATGGGTTACTTTGATATCCATCCACTTTAATCCATCTAATAAAAACAGCAGAGTTATCACAGGGACACTTAGAAACCATCAATAACCAGACATCTACTGGTAAGTTTGTTTACTCCTCTGTGTCTGGCTTGCCTTGGGACACACACACACACACACACACACACACACACACACACACACAGAGACATCTGCTGGTGTGCTTGTTGATTATTCTGTGTCTGTCTTGCCTTCAGACATACAGAAACCATTTTTAAAATTAGTTACTCGGTTCTTTGAAAATTTTATATATGTGTTATAATGTATTTTAGTTACTTTCATCTCCCTCCTTTCTGATCTCTCTCCTACCCCTAAAATTCCCCCTCTTCTCTATAAACCCTTCCCCAGACTCATCTTTTTGTTTTGTGAACTGTGGAGTTTAATTAAGATTGTTTGTGTGATTCATGGGTTTGGACGTATCCATTGGATCTTGGTGGGCTCACCCATTGGTACACAACTGAAGATGAACACACTTGTTTGCCATCCCCTAAACTACAAGTGGCCAGTATCTCAGGAGGGAGAGGTGGGGTCCCAAGAACCCCTCCTTCATTCAAGATTGCATACACCAGTGAATGTAACTGAAGCTGCTTTGAGTTTATGGTTGAAGAGGCTGTGTCATGCCCAGAAGAAGGTACTTCAAGCCATTCTCTTTATCTTCTGGCTCTTACTGCCTTCTGCAGTATTTTCTGAGCCTCAGAGGAGTGCCAAAATGTCTTTGTTTTGTGCTGAGCACTCAGTGTTCAGTTATTCTCAGCATCTGGAGTCTCTGCATTCACTATCATTCATGGTATCATTCATGATCTCTTATTGAGGCTTAGTGTAGCATTTGTCAAATAGGTATTTAACTTACATAAACATAGACAATTTGAATAATCTGTCAATTTAACTGAACAGGAATATTAAGGTCTCCCCTAGGGTAAATGACTTCTTTAGCCATGTGTTTTTGATCAGGTTACAGTACTAGACATAGGTTCCCTCCTCTAATCAGAGAGCACTTGATAATGTCTAGAAAAGTCATGCCACTATTGAACAAATTAACACACCTTATCTTGGAGGTTTGTACTGAAGTCCATAGGGTTCTCAGCTGGGAAGAACTCCCCCAGCAGTCTGCATAGGTTCTTCTAGCACAAAGAAAGCTGGCCACCAGGGAGGCCAGCTCATAGTTTAATTCCTCAAAATGTGTGATGTCTTTAGCACACAGATGGGTGAGGGATACACATGTTTTCAGACACAGGAATCCCATGAAAACACAAATCTGGAAATGATAACACATACATAAAGAATCTATAAAGGAAGAAAAACCCCTGACAAAACATTATGAGACAAATAACGAAGATGCACTGAGTTTGTTTTATGTTGTCCTTCTCTTACTTGGTATGTGATCTACACTTAAGAACAGTTTGTATCCCCAGTGAGACTCCATGGGGAAAACTAATTTTTCTTTTTTGAGTGATTATTAATTGGGAGTAGCATCTGAGTTAGGAATGGGACATATGTTCGCTTCTCTTCTCAGTGCTGGGAGTTCATTTGGCACAGACCCATGCCAAACCTGTGCATTCTGCCACAGACTCTGTGAGATAATATGTGTGATAGTCCTGTCATACCTTGGGTACTAGGTGTACACCATTCTCTATGGCTTTTACAATTTTTCTATCTCCTTTTCCCCAGGGTTCCCTAAGGTGAGGGAGTTGATGTAGATACCCCATTTAGGACTCAGTGTTCCAGGTCTCTCACTTTCTGTACATTGTCTGGCTCTGGGTCTCTATATTAGTTCCCATTTACTACAGAAGGAAGCTTCTCTGATGATGGTCTAGAAAGGCTTTGACCTATGAATATAGTAGAATATCATAAAAGAATGGAGTAGGGGGTGGAATAGAGGACTAGCCTGTGAGGAGGGAGAGGGGGAAATTCAGAGAGGAACAGATAAAATTAAGGGCTGAATGCAAAGCTAATACAATAGAAACATCCTAAAATATATGCATCTATGAAGGTCATCTAAATGAAATCACCAAATAATAGGGGAGACAGCCCCAACTGGACATTTTACATCACCAAATAAAGATTCCAGTATCAGGAATCACTTGAATCTAATTGAGTTGTTAGCCAAAGGGGTACCATGGCAACTCCTAAATAACTCAGGCTATTGTCAAAGCTATGGTGACTTTCCACACATTGATGGTAAGACCCTATTGCTGAAGATAACACCTACACAACTCACTGAACATGGGTAAGTCAAACTGGTGCTTATCTAGAACCTTCATTCCTATGAACTGGAAGTTCATGGTACCGGAAGGTACTTTTCACATTAAACTCTTTGATCTACAATAATGACCTGCCTGCAAGCTGTGTTAGTGAAATAGTGGTACAAAGCTTGTGGACTAACCAACCAAGATCTGATTGGATTTAAGGCCCACTTCATCAGATTGGACCCCTGTTTGAGTGGCCAAGAACCTGAGACCACATAACCCAGGGCACTAGGGGAAAATCAAGAAATAATTTTTTAATTAGCTTATAAAGTAGTAGGTTTCTGTATGAAAATTCCATATACCTTTCATCTTGGTTACCCTCATGCTCTCTTTCCTCTCCCATCTACCCACTTCTCTCTTCTTTCTGCTCAGCACCCCCTTCTCTACTTTCATTTAATTTCTGTTCTCCTATCCCTGTTTCCTTAAGGCATGTGCCCCAAAAAGCCCTTTTCATGTTTTCTAGTTTCTGTAGGTCCTCCAAGTTAAATGTGCAAAACCAGACCCGAATCTAGGATCCACCTATGAGATACAACATCTGATATTTGTCTTTCAAGGTATGGATTACTTCACTCAAGATAATAGTTTCATATTTTATCCATATACTTGCAAATTTTATAATTTTCTCTTTTTTGCCACATAAATACCACTGTGTATATAGATAACACATTTTCACTACCCATCAGCCACTTGAAATCAATACAGATTATATCTCACAGCTATTGTGAATAAAGTAGCAATGAACATGGATATGCATGTGTCTGTAGAAGTATATAGAGTCCTTCGGGTGTATGCCCAGGAGTTACACCACCAGATGTGCTATATTGTATTTCTAGTTCTCTTTGTTGTTGTTGTAGAAATTTCCAGACTGCTTTCCAAAGTGGCTACATTAGTTTTCTCCACCAATGTACAAGCGTTTCATTCCCCCCACATTCACATCTGCATTTGCTGTTGTTTTTATTCTTGTTGTTAGACATTCTGACTAGGATGAGATGGGATCTTAAAGAAGTTTTAATTCCCATATTTCTTTGATGGTTAAAGATGCTGAGCTCTTTCTTAAGTATGTACTAGGTGTCGTGATTTCATTTCCATTAACAAAATCTTCTGAGAGAAACAACTTAAGGGAGAAAGGGTTTATTTTAGTCCGTAAGTGTCACATTCATCATCGCAGTGAAGACAAGGCATCAGGAACTTGAAGTAGTTATACACAGTCAAAGGCAGAAAATGGATGCATTCATTCTTGTACTCAGCTCACGTTCTTAGCTCCTATGCAGTCCAGGATCCAAACCTGGGGAGTGGCATTGTCTACTCTTCTACTGGGTCTTTCCACATCAATTCATACAGTTATGACAATCCCTCACAGACATGATGGTATGCACCCTGACCTAGATATTCCCTCACTGAGACTCTTCCCCAGGTGGTTCTAGAGGGTGTCAAGTTGACAGAAGTCGTCACTGCAGGGCCCACTTGTATCTCTCATTTTCAGAAATCTCTGTTCTGTTTCATAGCTCATAACATAATTGGGTTGTTTGCTTTTGAGTTCCTTATATACTGTGGAAATGGATCATCTGTCTGAAGTAAACTGCCAAAGATTTTCTGCCAATTTTTGGGCTGCTTAAGTACTTTATTGACAGTTTTCCTTATTTTACAGAAACTTTTAGATTTCATAGAATCCCATTTGTCAATCGTTGGCTTTATTTTATGAGCTACTAAAGTCCTATCCAGAAAGTGCTTCTATATTGTAATGAACTCCCTACTTTTTCCTGGAGTGGTTTCAGAACATCAGGTCTTATGTTGAGGTCCGTGATCCATTTGGAGCTATTTTTGAAGGGTAAGTGATCAGGATCTTGAATTATTCTTCTACAGTTCAATATCCTGGTTTCCTAGCATCATTTGTTGAAGATGCTGCATCTTTCTTACATTTAATTTAGAACCATCTCTCTGAATTTCACTATCCCAAATAAGGAAAGACTTGAAGATGTTCAAAAGGGAAAGACTTCTGAGAAAGAAGACAGTACTAAAATAACACAGCTGATCTCTCTGAAATTCCATTGACAGGGAAGAATGAAAATAGCCAGGATCTGGTATGTACACACCATCAGTCCTGGGTACCTTGGTGTCATAAAATTGGACAACTTGACTTTGACATTTTTTCATATTAGCACTTCTGTAGAAATAACCAAGGTGGGGAAATTGTTGAGTTTGCTTTGTTATCTTGAAAATGAAGTAATAAAAGCACTTTCTAAGCACAAAGAGAGTTGGGGGGGGGAATGTGAAGATGTAGGTAAAGAGCACCCATTTCTGTGGTATGAAGGAAGTACACTTGAAGGGAAATGCTTTTCCTTGTCTTCCTTCTGCAAAGAGACAAAAATGTTATCTTCCAGGAACTATGAACTTTGTTCAGTTGCTACCTGGCAGAATGCAGCTAATGCATTCTGTTGATTGGTTACTTATAAATATCTTGCTGGAGATATTCAAACTGTTAGGTTGACTGATATAAAATGACAAACAAATTCCTTCACTTGTGGATTTTATTGTATAGATTCATGAGGCTGACAGAATTGGAGAATATGAAAAACCAAGAATATGTAGACAGACAACATGGTCTGCAAGAGCCAAGTTTGGGTCTGTAGACAGGATCTGTTTGGATTTTGATTCTACTTCAAGAAATTAAGTAAGTTAATTAATCATTTTGAACTCTGCTCTATGTGTTTTCAAAGAAGGAATGATAACACAATTTGATTTCTGAATGAAATAAAGGATTAGGAAGCAAAATATTATAATTCTGTAATTTGAGAATAACCTCATTCACTAAGAACATTCCTATGTCATGCTTTGTGTGACATGAAATAGGTCTCAAGGATCGCTCCACTGCTTTAGTTAGCTGAAGTATGATGTATATAATACTCTATCCTTAATATATGCAGTAAGTTGTTTGATAGCAGTCAGATAAGTTATTTTTTATTAATGATAAGGCTCACCTGTGCAAATAGGAATCAAAACATAGGGTGGACATAAGGCACTTCCTGGCAGAGGAGGTAGTATGTGTCAAAGACCCTCGGCAAAGCTGTATATTGATGTAGACACAACACAGAGATCTTGCTCCAAAGGAAAGAGGATAGATTTTATTGTAAGCTAAATGGGAGTGTCCATAGCCCAGGGTCATGATTTCACTGTGGAAGAGGAAACATGAACTTTTTGTTTTCACCAGACAAAAGGAAGTCATAAAGTAATAGCTTTGTCAAATCCATCGGTAGGGGATTCAGGTTAGGTGAGCTCCAGTAGAGCAGGGGCCTCTCCATTGTAGGTTTCTGAAGTTATCACTCTTATGGTTAGAATTGGTGGGAATGTGTGCTCTGCTAAGTGTAGGAATTCATCCTAAAGTCTCGTGTAGTCTTCACAAAGATGTTGATTGTATACAGAAGTAGGTGGCAAGTGCTGTCATGCAGACTAGAAGTAGTTCAGTGTAATTTTGGCAAAGGATATGCAGCATGTGTCTCTTCACAGTCATGATGTTCTCGTCTGACAACCAGTTTTCAATTTCATTGATGTGGCTTCTCCAGGGAACTTAACTTCAAATCTACTACAAGGAGGGCAGTAGTGAGTACTGTCAAGGTCCATCTGGACAGACAATCTCTGTGGTTAACCTGCTTCTCCTATTAATAGGCTGCTACAGGTATCCCATTTGTTTAGTTGAAGGGCTGTTTTAATTTCCATCACATTCCTTCCATTGAACTCAAAATTAAGGAGAGGAGGTCAATGGGCAACAAACTCCATTGGCTTAGTTCTCTGCCACTGACTTTGTTGACTGTTGGCTTAACTCTGACTCCTAAAGCTGCAATAGTGGGCAAGGATCTCCAAAAGTATTGGAGTTTCTGAAAGGCATTAAAAACATCACTAATCATTTCATTTCCTGTCAATAATGTCAGTGAAACACATGACAATGTTTTCTAAGATAGGAGGAATATAGAGAAGATGGAATCAAATAATTTCGGAAGTGGAGGCACTTTTGAATGTATTTTTTTCTTATGAACATAGATGATCTTTTCATGAACACAGCTATTCAGAGTTTTTGTTTGCAGAAATTCTCAGATTATTTCCATGTGATGATATATTTTAACACATTTGAAGGAAGCTTGTTTATAATGGTCTACAATGCCAACTGGACAAAATTCAGAATCACCCAGGACATAAACCCCTAGACATGCCTGAGAGGGAATGGGAATATCTAGACTAGTTTAGATTCAGGGCATATCTATAGAGGGTTAAATGGATTAGGTTAATTGGTGTGCGAAGACCCAATGTGATAGTAGATGCACCATTCCTTGGCTTGAGGTCCTGGGCTGATAAAAGAAATGGAGCCAGGTATTGACAGTCTTCACTCTCAGTTTCTGGGCTGTGGACATAATGTGACCAACTGCCTCATATCCCTACCAGCATGCCTTCCCTACCATTATGGAATGTAGCCTTTTACTTTGAGCAAGAATGACCCCCTTCTTCCTTATATTCTGTTGTCAGGGTATTTTAAAACAGTAACAGGTAAGTAATTCAGTGTCCTGGATGATACTGCTCAAACTTGCTGTTGCAATAACCTTTCTTCTTCCATGGAATGATGTCTCTTATGATACATTTAGGAATTTCTCAGGCCCTTCTAGAATCCATTTATAGAATTAAAGAATCCTGTACATAGATATCTTCTAGAGAAATTCTTTTATGTTTGAATGTTATTGCTCCTTGAATGCTAAATGGGATTTTATTATCTTATAAATGTCAGCATTTTGTTTCTATGTTTTTAGTTTATGTGCTTGATACGTGCTACCTAAAACCCATAGCCATAAGTAGACTTACTGTTAAGCTGTCTGGTTAATGAATCAATGCCAGCCTTTGCAAAGGCTGGGGACTTCATCACCCATCTTATATCTAAGCTTGTCACATTTAATATGTTTTATCAGTGAGTCAAAGCAGAAGTTGGCAAACTTTTTCTGAAAAAAAAAAAAGAAAAATATAATTTAGGGTCTGCTGATCAAATGGTCTCTGTGAAACTACTCATTTTTTATTGTAGTGCAAAAGCAGCTATGGACATTAAGCTGACAAATGAGCATGGCCATGTTCCAATAACACTGAACACAGGAAGCAGGCCAGGTTGGGCCTCAGGGCTGATGATTGTCAGCTTGTGACTTTTAAATGAAGATAAAAAATGTGATGAGCATCTCTACAAATGTCACAATGCTACCGTACAACAAGGGGTATGTATTTGACCCAGCACAACGTCTGATATTCTTAAACCAGGAGATCTTACTTTTATTATTGCCACTCCTAAACATGTGACTCAGTTTACTAGTGTTCTTAAAAGGGAAATGGTGAATAAAAACCACATAATTAGAATTTAAATGGATATGTGCATGATTATTTACTTTCTATGCTGCAGGGACTAAATGCCTAACAACAGGGACTTAAGGAGGAAGGATTTCTTTTGGCTCACAGTTTGAAGGCACAGTCTATCACAAAATGAAAGCCATGGTGGTGGGAGCCTGAGGAAGCTGCCATATTGCAGAGTGTGAAATATACTAGTGATTTCTTTCTTCATTTTATTCGTGGAATAAATAAACCCTAGGCATAGTGCCGCCCACATGAAGATAGGTATTCTTAACTCAATTAACCTAATGTAGACAATATGTTCAAAGCCCAACCTAATCTAGATATCCCATCACAGGCATGACCAGAGGCTTGTCTCCTAGATGATTCTAGATCTCGTCAACCTTACAATTTGTGTTAACCATCACATATAAGTATTCAGTTTTTCTCCAAGAAATAGTCTGGAAATCTGGGCTACAGAAGTAGATACCTCAACATAAGGACTGATAATTATAAGGGCCTTGAGGAGATGCAAAGCTAGAATCTCAAAGACTCTATGAAAGTTTCTTTAAGCAACTCCCATATTACCTGCTGCTTAGGTAAAATGCTGCATGTTAATTTCTGGAGAGGGTCAAACAGTGAGTGACTCCCTGAAGAGGACACATAGGGCAGTCGTAAGCTGTTGTGCTCTGTTGCAAACAGGCAAATCGTGGCAAAGTGCATTTGGAATAGAGAAGGCCAATTACTACCTCCTCCAGAACCTTTCCCCAACTAGACCTAGGATGCTCCAATCAGAATATTTTAATATTTCTGTTAATTTGAATTACCTTGACAAAAAGATCTAATGGCACTTACATTGGAAATCATCCAATTAATTGGCTCAGGAAAAATAGAAAAGAAAAGAAAGAAAGAAAGAAAGTCAATCGGGAAGACACAAAGATAATACAGAAAGATAACTTAAAAGTAAAAATGAAACTATTAAACAGAAAAGTAAAGAAAGTATTCTACTCTGAAGCAAGAATGGGGCTCTGCACATAAAGAGCATTCATGATCAAACAAATGCAGTTGGGAGGACTTTGAAGGGTCCCCAAACAAATAAGTGACAAGTATTCAATAGATAGAAATTATTATTATTATTATTTAGCACTATGCATCATACATATGTAGTGACTTATCCCATGGTACCAAAATGCATAGTTGTGTGACAATTAAAAAATTATAAAGATCTATTAATCAATGGATAATAACTAAGTTATAATTATGAAGGAGAAATTATGATATGCTATTCCATAGTAGTATACTATATTAGATAATGGTGATGCGATGTATACTTAAGGAAGTTAATAGAGGGCCTGTAAGATGGCTCAGTAGGTAATGGTGTTTGCCACCAATACTAATAACCTGCAATTAATCCCTGAGACTCACAGACTCATATGTAGGAGAGAACCAGCTCCTACGAGATGTCCATCCTCTACTTTCCCCATGCATGCCTGGCACATGTACCCCATACTCCTCAAAATATATATATATATTTTTTTTCAACAGTTTTGCAGCATAAGAAAATGATGAATGTTTACATAAGTATATTTTAATCTGATTTAAAAATTACATAATGCACACATGCAACAAAATATTACATGATATAATCATAATTATGTATAATTTTGTGCAACAGTTAAAAATAAGTACAGGAGGTAAAATAGAAGAATGCAATGCTGCTTGGAGCAAGCCAAGCCTAAGTCCTAAGAGTGCTTACAGAGCCTTCTTTTCCTTTACACTATGCGTTTTTCTGTGTACTTGTAATCAAAGTTTTCCTTGTCTGAAAACAACAAATTACAGTATCTCAGAAGGTATAAAGTGGTGAAAGTGTTCTCTTATACATAAAAATAGAAAATCAGAAATAAGAACCATAATATGGTGATGAATTGATAAAGTACTCAGAAAGCTCAGCAAGGGACAAAGTATCCAAAGTGAGAGAAGATATGAACATCAGAACGTGTCCAGGAGTCTTTAAATCTGAATAAAAGGCACAGGAAGAAAGAAGTATGTAACCAAGGAGAAGGATGCACTAAAGAAGGAATTCCTGTGCCCCAGAATAGAAAGACTCATTTTATCAGACCAAAGGTGCTCAAAGCACAATATATATGTAGAAGAAGATGGCTTTAGAGCCAGAGACATCATTTTTAAATTTCAAATACATCACAATATCTTTCAGAGATAAAACGATATAATATTGAAAAGTATATGTATGAAAGGCCATCAATCTGATGAAATTAGATCTCTTATTACAACCCTGGAAACCAAAAGACAGTGAGTGATACTTTCAAAATTCTGAGAGAAAATGGTTTCCTGACAGATGACATGCAAAAGATATCAAGTAACTGAGAAGGCAAATAAAGACATTCTGAACATTTAAAACCTTAGAGTATTTCCACACACCTGTTTACAGAGAGCTACAAAGAACTGTGTTCCAACAAAATACAGAAATTAATCAGAAAGGAAAGAAATATGGGATCCAGGAAATGGACAGTCAAGAAAAGAGAGGAGACAAAGGAAGACCCAGGATGGGAAGGGAACTCAGTGTGGGTTTAACCTGAGTCAGAAGTTCTAGAGGTTATCATTCACACACTAAAATTGTTAGATTTTGTTTTTTATTTTTATGCATATGTGAACATGTTTATGTACATGGGGGCCCATAGAAGCCCAGAATGCCTCTAGTAGTAGTTACACATGATTATATGCCAGCCAACACATGTGCTGGGAATTAAACTCTAGTCTTCTGGAAGACTAACTTTAACTTCTTTTAACTTCTGAGCCATCTCTGCCAGCACCTATAATTTTTAATCAGCACATAAGAATTATATACATTTGTGAGGTAATGGGGTACATGGTATATGTTCATATGTATAATGTATGATGACGTCAGGGTGACTGGCATATTTATCACCTCAAACACCATTTCGAAAAATATAGTTACTCTTATTTTTATGTGTATTAGTCTTTTTTCTGCATGTCTATCTGTGCACCATGTGTGTACAGTGGCTCTAGAGGCTAGAAGAAGACATGGATCCCCTCTGACTGAAATTACAGATGTTTGTGAGCTACCATATGGGTGCTGAAACCCAAATTCAGGTTCTCAGAGAGAATAGCCAGAGGTCCTTAACTGCTGAACCATCTTTCTACCTTTTAATTATCAATTGTTCATGCTATATTTCAAGATATGCACTTTATTATCACCAATGGTAGTTTCTCTATTTTGCTACAGAACATTAGAAGTGATTTCTCCAATTTAGCTACATCTTTGTAGCCATTAACCATCTTACCTTGGTGGAAGTCGATTTTGTAATTCCTAAAGCTCCTTTTAACTTTAAAATTCTTCTCTTTGACCTCTCAGATATTGGCAGTGACCTATAAGACCTGCTAGCATGATGTGCACAGACAAACCATTATCCAGAAGGTTGGTGAGCAGCTGTTTTCAATTTCCATTGTTGACAGATTGAGAGAAAATGGCCTTTGGTTAGAACGGTGAAAATGTCAGAGGTGAGGGAACACGAACAATGAGAATTTGACACAGTCCACAACTCCTAGGGGCTTAATAATGTGTCCTTTCTTAAAGACCTCGGCACACATGCCATTCAGCTTTGAAGCTTCATGCAATCAATATGCAACAAGAAAAATATTAGATGCTAATGCTACTCTACTCAGCTTCATGTTGAAGTTTCCAGATTTTGGAGACAGCCTGTACCCTCTGTGTAGTAATGCCAGTTATTTAAAGGAGAATCCTCATCACTCACAAGCCTCTTCTCTTTACACACTGAGGAAGTGGCATTTCACCATGCTTTGCTTTGCATACCTCAGAAAGGTAAGTTCTTTGCTTGAAGCCACATCTTCAGTGGATTGTCCAAGCATCTCTCATGATTTGAATAAAACCTTACAAAAAAACTTTGTTCATTTGTCTTAAAAATAGTCCCCAGGATGAACTTCATTTATGTTGTTGCTCCATATGAACATTTGGGAATATGTTGGACGAAGCTGTGAGAACACAGAATGAAAATATTGTAAGTTGTCACAGACGGTGAAGCTGGATGGGATCTTAGCATCTAATTATACTCATTCATGGATGAGAAAATGAAGATTAATGTTTAGACAGTTTCATTAGATCACTTCATTAAGTATTTCAGAGAGTAAATTGTAGCTATTACTGTGTCTCACTCATTCCCTCATTTCCTCATTCAGTGTCCTATATTGACCACTACTTGGTGTTCTATACAGTAAAATAAAAGCCTGGTGTGTGTGTGTGTGTGTGTGTGTGTGTGTGTGTGTGTGTTTATGTGTGTGATTGTTTTCTTCACAGTACAAAGAATTCTTAATCTTCAAAGTCCATCAGCACTATACAAGCCTGACCAAGGGTACATTTTTCTTATTTCAGTGTATTTCACCTGTCTTATTATTTCTACATGTTTATCTAACACATATTTTATCCATGATATTTAAATTATTCTACTAAGCATTATTATTGATAGTCAAAGAAAAAAGTCAGCAAAATTAGTGCATAGTGCTTTACATAAATTCTCTTATATTTTCTATCTAAAATATAATATTTAGGAGTATGATGTCATTCATGTTTGTCATAATATATGCCACACATACATACATGTATATACTCATGACTGTGTATATAAACATGAAACAATTTTTTTCTGTAATTACTTGAACACAAATACACATAGGTAATACATATACCATTATATACAACTCTATGAAAATATTCACATTTATTTCGGCTCATAAAACTCAATGTGTTTACAAATTATAAAGGGGTATGATATAAAACAATACACTTGTTGATGAAAAGTATTTTTATCTGAACTTTCACTGAAGTTTATTGAAATTTAACTTCCAGTTTGAATGTATTTGTTATTAATAGGTAATGTGAAGAAAATACAGATCTGGAATAATAAAACTACAACACAAAATTTAACTCCTGGCTAAGAAAACATCCTGGTGTGTATCTTTTGAGGGTTAACTTGTGTCGCTGGCAGGAATTCCTCAGATACCTCCCAGGATTCCTGTCCTCTGGTTAGTCCATCAAAGGCTCATCTAGATTCTGCTCTGAAGGGATTTTCAGATCGGATTAAAGTTTCTAATCCTTAACATCTTGAGATTACCCAGTATTAACTGTATAGACTCCTTAGGATCCTATGGCCCCCTAAATGATGAAAGGGAGATAGGTACCCCAGTGCTTCAGGTAAATGGAGTTCAGAGGCAGCAGGAGAGTAAAAGCTGTTATTCTGTTGATGGAACACGGTCTGTGAGTGGGCACTAAAGGCTGAGAAGGACCCACCACCATCCAGGGGAAAGCAGGTCTTAAAAAGCTGAGTCCAGCACTCAGCTGACTGAAACAAGCTCATTGCTAGAGCTCACCAAAAGTGGCACAGTTCCAGACACATGGCTGTGAGTCGTGTAAAGCCCTTGCGATGGACTGCTGATCGTCCACTGAATTTGTGTTGATTTGTTCTGCCTGCAACAGAATGCAAATACTAACACATGGACAAAGCCATTTTCTATCATGTAAGTAAAAAGAAGCAATATTCTGAAATGGAAAGAAGAAAAAACAGGAACAAACAAGGTGTAGTTGAACTAATTAAAGCTTATCCCGAACTAGGTTACAAATAAATGAGACTCAGACTATGGTTATTTTATTTGGCTTTGACAATTACTGGAGGGTAACCCCTAACCTACTCTTCTAACTGCTGCCCTGGCTACCTCCCCAGTGGTGTACCCCAGATACTTGCTGTTTCTCCTGGCCATGTGCTCATCATCTATGTCCCCTCGTAGAGGCTTCCTCTCTTCTTTCTTCTTCCTCCATCTTTCCCTGGTCTCTCCTCTCCAACCAGGTCACTCCAAACCCACCTACCTTTAATCCCTCCAGTAATTGGCTGTAGCCAACTTTAACCAATAGATTTAAGTCAAGGAACAAGGTTTACACAACAAAAGCTTGTAAACATGAGAAGTCATTGGTTTGCCTAGATCTTCTGGTATAAAATTTAGCATTACAGTACATAACAATAGACCAAATCTCAACAACAAGGCTACTTCCTCCACTGAGAATCTCTCTCTCTCTCTCTCTCTCTCTCTCTCTCTCTCTCTGTGTGTGTGTGTGTGTGTGTGTGTAGTACATGGAATGGTGACTTTTCTGTTCTAGAAGTAGAACAAACCATGCTCTTAGTAATGCATAGAAACATCACTAGACACAGTTAGGCAGTGGTGACTTCTATCACAGGTTCATCCCCACTGTGCAAGAATGTCATCAGTTTGGCATTCATCTAAATAGTGATGCCTACTTTGTGTTGTTGAGATTTCTCTCTCACACACAGTGCATGCACATAGTATTTTCTACAAGATTACTACTCAGGTTTAGAGGCCATTAGCAAATTCTTCATGCTAATATTGGCAGCCAGTCAAATGGAAAATCTAGACAGGTTGATGAATGTGATTGTGTGGTGAGTGAAAGATAGAATGTAGTTTGCCACGTCCCAGCTCTGTGACTTGGTGCAGGTTTCCCAATCTTACTATGTTTCCATTTCCTTGTTTGCAAAAATGGTGAAAAAACGCTGCCTACCTCAGGGATTTGGGAAGACCAAGGACATATAGATGCAGTGCCCAGATGAAAGCTGACACATGGTCAGCAGGGTATTCAGGTAGCTATTAGACTTTAACTTAGTTAAGGTGTGTGGGAATTCAAAAAATGAAAATTAAGTTTTTCTTTGGATGGAAAAAGCTGTTGAAACTGATGTCAAATAGTACAGGATGAGAGAAGACAGTGACTTTATAAAGAGCATCAAGAGAATTTGAAGAATTGGTTGCAGCCAGATAAAGTAGCTGTCACCAGGGAAGGCTTCCAGGAGGAAGTGGCAGTGTGGCTGGGACTTCTGGCTGGGCAGCATGCTGAGTGTATGGTTGAATTGGGTGAGAAAGTACGTTAGTCCATCTAACGAAACACCTGAGACAGGTTCCTTAATAAAGCAATGCTTATTGAATTCATAGAACCTGAGATTCAATGGTTTGTGCCAGTCTTGGCTCAGGTCTAATAAATTCTTCCTAGCTGGATCCAGAGGGAGAGATCACATTGTCAAATAGGAACAAGTGAGGGCTTGGGTGGATCTCACTTCCACAAGTTATATTCAAGAGAACTTACTTAGAGTCCCAAAATCATGCAATCCTTTCTGATCCAGTAAGATCCAAGCACCTCTCCCTAGCTCTTCCTCTTGAAGGTCCCAGTGCCTCTCACATTACATCTTGAGGGGACCACACCTCCAACATAGGAGCCCTTGGGGAATAAACCAATTCCAAACTGGAACAGAGATCCCTACTTCTTATAATCTGGCAATGAACCCACACATTTGATTTAACTTTAACTTTGGGCTATCCATTAACAAACAATTTTGCTTTCTCCGTACCCTGCCCTGAGTGACTAGTTTTCATTCTAACTGATTAACATTATGATTTCCTCAATACCAATATTAGAACTGTAAGGGACTTGTCAAGCCTTTGGTACTTTTCACAGCTGATTAACCCTAGTATTCTAGAGAATTGCTTGCACCAGTGTAAAGGTTGATTCACTTGTGGCTTTACTACACTCACCGAATTCTAAGTAAACACTGTATGCTTATATTTTAAGAAGTAAACAGAAATTTCATGTTTGCTTTCTCTGCTCTAGAAGCTGTCATGACAAGTGTAGGGAGGTGGGTATGACTCTCTAAGGGTGTGCTCCTGTCCCTGCTGAGAAAGGGGAAGCCTCATGGGCATTCCTTCCTGCAGTTCTCCTAGGGTCCTCTGCCTTGGAGGCCATTATGAAAACTGTACCTTGTCAGGGAGGGGTTCATTTTCCTGAAGCATGTCCACTCTTCTCCATCTCTAGGATGGTTTACTGACTTGTTTTGTTTTTCTTTACACATAAATGTGCTTGGCTGAGAATGTATTGACATAGAACTGTTTCAAATTACAATTCAATTCCTTAGTCATTATCTTTATAGACTAGTAGTTAGTGACCAAAACAAATAAAATTATCATAATGAATTTTATGAGCTGATGAATATTAATATTTTACACACACACACACACACACACACACACACACACACTCAGGACAAATATGGAATAGAACACAGGACAAATATGGAATAGAACAAACCCAAGTGCTTATGAGATAGAACTTTCTCGAAACTGTTTGAATAACCTTATTCTTTTTAGTTCTAAGAGAGTGCAAACATGAGTCACTTTTTAGTGTCAAGTGGAAATAATGCTGTCAGATTATTTTATTGATGACCAAAATTCAAAGCTTCAAAGTAGTTTTTAGGTCAAATGTTAATATCAAAGTACCAACATATTGTGTTAAATATATTCTGCAGCAGAATTTTCCAAGAGTGGCCCTGAACTCACGGAGTTCCAGCTGTCTCTACCTCCTGCTAGGATTAAAGGAGTGTGCCACCACAGCCAGCTTTATTGATGAGATTTTCCAAAGAAATGCCCATGGATAATTTGCTTTGGTGATTTTAGAAATTTCCCCTGGAGTCTGTGTATTAATAACTTCTGTTGCTGCGCTAACACCATGACCAAAAGCAAACTATGGAAGAACGCATTGAGCTTAGAGTTCCAGAGGGATAGGGTCCATTGTGGAGGGAAACAAGGCAGCAGTCAGGGAAGTGGTGGGGGGCAGAAATAGGAAGCAAGTTGATCACAGTTCATCTACACACAGGAAGTAGACCAGAAATAAAATGGGAAGAAGGGACAGGCTATAAAACCTCAAAGCCTGCCCCAGGAATATACTTCTTCCAGCAAGATTCTAGCACCTAAAGAAAGGTTCCATGTCCTTCCCAAACAGTCCCACCAAATGGGAAGCAGGTGTCCCAATATCTGAGCCTACGGTGGACATTTCTCACGCCACTCACCACAGAGAACTGATGAAATTTGGCTTACCACTGAAAGAGCATAGATTCATAATTCCAAGTCAGTAATTAGGCCTTAGACTCGCTCTTGCTGTGACATAGTCTACACATCATAAATCCTGTGGGTTTCGCCTCCCTGATCTATAGTGTTGGGATGAACAAAGCTGGGGATAAAGCTCAGAAAGTACAAAAGCCTTCTTTTTTCTTCCCTTCTTCCCTTCCTCTCCTTCTCCCCTCCTTTCCTATCTTTGTCTCTGCTTCCTCATCTCCTTCTCCACTCCTCTCTTCTATCCTTCTGTCTTTTCTTCTCACCGTCTCACATTCTTTGACTATGCTTCATGATAAAGAAAAAATGGTTAAATCATTTGAATACACTTTAAAGTATTTCTGCACAATAGTTAGTTTTCTTTATACAGCTCTGCTTTGTTCTTGCTGCTAGTGAAATCAAGACAGAATCACTTTTATTGGAAAAATGCAAACAGGCTTCTAATTAGCAGCCCTGGCAGTCTCAGAAATATTGCTTATCTTTAATATTTGAAAGGGGGGAATGAGCTTCGGTCTTCTGAATGGTCTGATTATCAAAGCATGACTTCAGCCCAATCACTCACTATCAGTTATTTATAATCAGCCTGAGCAGATGGGGCCTGCTGTTGTAGCCCAGAGAGATGCTAGTACACCCTCAAAGCCCTGCTCAACTGTAGCTGTCAAAGGTGCAAGAGCTGGTTCCCCACGTGTTCCTATAGTGAGAACCTCAGACTCTTAGCCACAGATCACACAGTGGCTGCACTGTACTCAGTAGTAACCTAGAAGAATTCCTCAGGGAGACGATTGGAGTTGCTTGGCTGGATCCAGAGGTGAAGCAATTGAAGAAGTGGCCAAGCTGGAAGCTGTTCAGCTGTGACTTCCACGCAGCCAAGGATCTAAATGCTTTCACATTCCTTTGACTTTGCCAAGGAGAAAAAAAGTGCTGCAGGTGGGTGGATACACACTGTGGGGAAATCAGCAGTGCATGAGAAAGTCTCATTTACTTCCCTGTGGGGAATTGAGCCCATGGCCTGGAGAAGTTCACAGTTTCCTGTGGGGAAGATGACAAAGAGCCGGTTAAGATGGTTAGAAACACATGGGAAAGTGTCTCCCACCCCAACCACCAGGCTCTCAAAAGCAACTAGGAACCAAAGAGATTTATTTTTCTGTCCCTTCCAGGGCTGGCCTTAAATGCACATGGCTTAGCTCATAAGGCAGAAGCAGAACCCTCAGGAGCTCCGGCACTCACCCATCCCTCAGTGAAGAAGCTGACACCTTCGCAGTAGGTCTGTGTGAATGCATGAATGCCAATGTTACTTGATTTATGCTTGCCCCATGACAACTAACACCAGAACTTTCCAACTTTACTGTCTTCTGGCAGAAGAAGAAAAGGACAAAGAAAGTTCTGGAGGCACTTTTAGGAGACAGTCGGCCAAATTACTTTTTAAGGCATAATAATATCCTGATTGGCAGCTGGGCTGATGTCTTGTTGGATTCTGAACAAATCTTCCTTATACTCACTAATCCATTGAGGGACTGAGTTAGGCTCCTGGTTCTAGTTTTTTTGTTTTGTTTTAAACAGGGCAGAGCTGTGTGGTTGGAAGTTAAGGACAACTTTGGTAGACACAGTCAGGTGAGTTGGTATATCATCCATGGTATGTGGAATTAACATTTATATCACGATCCTAAAGTGTTTCTGCCAGTTCAAGACTAGGTCAAAGTCCAGCCTAACCAGCAGTGTGCACTGTGCTCTGCTGTTCTTGCTTCTCCTGTGCTGCCCCTCGCTCTGCCCATTGCTTGGACTCCTGGCTTCAGGTGCTTGCTGAGGGCTGATTCCTCACTCCTGGAAGACCAGGTCACCTTTCCTTTCCTTGGCTTTACTTGGTAGCTGCAAGTACTGGGTGCAAACTCTTTTCATTTGCAACCAGGTCATTTTCAAACAAGATTTTCCTTTTGTTCCTCTTAGTGTTTTTGATCAGAGGAAGCTGCCTTATCATTTATTTCCAGGTAGGAGATGATAGAAACTATCCAAAATAAAGAAATACTGTAATTTGGTGAAAGCACTGAACAAATTAGTTCTGCTTTCTAGCCTTTGTGAACAACATAAAGAGACACTTAATTTACAGGACAAGAGAGACCATGAATTGTGATCCAGTAAACTGAACATCCTAAAAATTAAATTTTTCAGATATTAAAGCTCTCAGTTTTCTCCGTTTGACAAAATATATTTTGCATTAATTAAAATGAGCCAGTTTATAAGGTTGTCAGAAAATATGGGCCTGCAGGGTTTCCCTTCTTGTATTTTAGATACTGTTTGAAACAAATTAGTGGAATTCTGGCAAATGAAGTAAGCACCACAGAAGTGGGCGTCTTTGTAAATGCCAAAATGTTTGGAATGTAGGTTTAAAAGAGAGTTCCCTGTGAGACAGGTTGAAACCACGCACGTATTCTCACTTATGATCTGTGACTGCCAGAGAAATCTTTATCAACAGTAGAATTATATGGAGTGTTTTAGCCAAGAAACCTGACCCCATCATCATCATCATCATCATCATCATCATCATCATCATCATCATCA
>JADRCH010000122.1:2431492-2585883 GCA_019843965.1 Rhynchomys soricoides
CATCATCATCATCATCATCATCATCATCATCATCATCATCATCATCATCATCACCATCATCATCAGACATGACAGCCATTCCTAACCTGATGGTACTGTGTTTTTGCCTGGCCAGAAATGAACAGCTCTATCCGTGTCATTAGAGTGCTCAGACCTACGTGATAATTTACACAGGTCTGGTGATGGCTAAAAAAACTCACTATGGAGCCAGGCATCCCTTAAGGGCTTTTGACCTTTTGCTCTGGAATGCCTGGGAGACCCTAGTGGCCTGCATGTGAGATAAGATAGGACAAAGGGCTGTGAGGTATTAACTGCTGCCTTTGCTTCTGTAAAACCTGCTTATTGCTATGGGAAAGGGATGAAGTGTTTTCTTTATTACTATATAGTGGGAAAGCAAGAACGAACTGAAGGAAGTTAAATGCTTTTCCTGCTCAGTTGTGGATTCCATGGATCATTAGAGCACATTCCTTTCTAATGTTCTCGTTAAAACCCCGCCTTACTCCCAGCTCCCCTTTCTGTAAGGCATGCTGTATTGACTCTAAGCTGCTATCCTTCTACTAGCAATAAGAATAAATCCATATAATCAAAAGTTGAATTTAATTTGAGTCTCTGCTTTCTCCTAGTGGATTTGAATGCCACTGGGATTTGATTGCTTCTCCATATATTTTGGGTGAATTTAACTTTTTTTAAAAAATGAACACCCTCTAAAAAGATACCATTTCCTACGGAAAAATAGATTGAAGACTTTGGATATACATACACATCCTTGATCAATATATATTCACATTGCTTAAGGAACTTTGTGACATAACGTGTCACTGAATATTGAGTTGGTTGGCCAATGTTAAATTTCTGACTGGTTTGAAAGAATTGTCAGCTGGGAGGCAGTTGATGTAGGTGCTGATGACTCCCAAAATTTCAATAACCCCTGAGCCTGGGAAGGATTCAGGACTAGAGATCATGCACTTGCAAGCTGCGGTAATGGAGGAAGGCTGGACAGGAGGGTGGCTAGGCCTTAGTGAGACAATGAGAGTTATTCTATCATGGCATTTCAGGGAGCTTGGCATAGCTGGGGGTGATTAGCAGAAAGGTAGCAGAAAGGTCAGGGCAACTGAGGCTAGCAGGAGGCACTGGCTCATCGAGCTGTGGAATATGGCAGACTGGGCTCAGGTAGCCGTGGTAGAAATGAGAGGAACTTCAGAGAAAGAGCGTCTAGGATTTGGCAAGTGATTGAGGGTAGAGAATTAAATATCAGTGATAACGACTACTTACCAGTGTTTGCTATGTGGGAGGTATTATATAAAATAGCCACTCCTTACATAAGCATCTGGAAGAAAGAGAGAGTGTGCTCCTTATCCAATGTGCTTGTCTTAAGAAATGCAGGAACACCTCTGTGATTGCTCAGTAGGAGCTTCACAATTTGCTAAATTTGGGCGGTACTTTTAGTAAAAAACTTACTTTGAGATATTATTAAATATATTCATGTACTCTGTTTATGAATATCAAACATGATTTCTCATTAGCAGCCCACAGACTAGACACTGGGAAATAATATTTAGCCAGTTGTAAAATTAAATAAGGAAGTGAGCATTTTTGAAAGCCAAGAAAGCCCTGCATAGTTGAAACCTTCACCACAGGCCGCTTATCATATCAGATGATGCTTTGAGAAATCCACCCTTCTCAGTTCTGTCAGCCTCCTTAAATCAGTGGATAAAAAGCAGAATACTTCCTTCTTATCGAGGATTTCAGCTGAGCCCTTCCCTTAAAACAGGCGAGCTGTTCTCTGGCGGCTTGAGGCACAGTCTCAGCATGGTTTATGAACTCTGTAGGTCGTTGAAGACTCAGGTACAACTTCCATGATCTCCTCTTTATTTTTCAAAATAAGAACCAATTGTGGGTTCACCTATGCCCGTTTTGAAGTAGTATGTTGAAACCCAATGACCAAAGTGATGTTGATAGGAGGTAGGACCTTTGGAGGTAATGAGGTTCAAATGAGACTGGGAAGCCTCATGATGACATTCTTCCCTAGAGGACATACTGGAGTGCTCTGCCTTTATTCCACTTCCTCCTTGTTCATCTGCTCCTTCTGCCCTGTCAGAGCACAGGGAGGGTACTGTCCCACTGCCTGCAACACAGCTAGCAATGTGTTCTCAGATGCTCAGCCTCTCGGACTATGAAAGAATAAATGTCTGTTGTATTTTATTAGACTTCGTCAGCCTATGATAGTTTATTATAGCAGAACAAGTTGTCTTGACACAGAACTTAAATTACATTGAATCCTTAGTAGGCATCTGGTCCTATGCTGGATTTTCTTGTGCTCTATCTCATTAATCCTGAGAATAACACTAGAAACCATACTTTATCCCTATATTCCAGAAGATCAAACGTGACTGAATAAAAATACTTATTCTAATGCAGACAACCAATGGAGGATGGTGGAAGAATTTGAACCTCTTCCTAACTTCTTTTGCCTTCTCACTTTTAAAAAAGGATCCTACTATGTAGCTCAGTCTCCTCCTCCCAAACTTGTGACACTCCTGCTTCTATTTCATAAGTACCAGGCCTACAGATAGCACCACCTTGGCAGTTACTATATTTCCTTTAAAGGTAAATATAAAATTAGTGGGGACTCCAAACTGACTACAAGAATATCAAGATCATCACCAGAGAGAGATAAGCTAAGAAGAAACTGCTTGAGGCAAAGTGAGAAAGAAGAATATTGACAAATTTAGTTAGACTGTTGGTATCGTAGGGTTCACTTTCACACACCAATTTTTGAGTGACAGATATCAAGACATTGGAGATATTGATTGACACTAACTATCAAGGATTGTATAACCTTGTGCTATGATGCTGGAGAAAACACAAGTCAGAGAGGATCCTTGTCACACACACTCAATTCCTTTGTTACACCAGCACTTTCTACCTTTGCATCCTTTACCTACCAGTCAGGTAGTTATGGCCTTGCCAAGTTATTTTAAAGGTTTAAAGGTTTAGTTTAAATCCAAGAACAATGTAGAACTGATTATATGAGTTACTCTTATCTAAAAGAATCTATGGAGACAGACAAGAGATTTGGTTCTATGCTTAGTATAAAGAAATAAGCCGGATAGAGGAGTTCTCAGATTAAATCAATTCAACATTACTTTGAAAAGCTCCACAGGGGATATAATTTATTAGAAAGGCTCAGATGAGAATGCATTGCTATGCCAAATGACTTCAAGGCACACCAGCACCTTGAAAAGAAGGAATGGCTGCCAAGGCTCAGCATAACAGCTGCACAGGGCAACCTGCACCTGGGTTTGGAACCCTAGTGTCCTCCTTTAGATAGGATTTCTGAAATTTCCTTCTGTAAGGAGAGACTTCTGTAGAAAGAGAAGCTTTTTTTCTTTAAATCTCAAGGTAAAAAAATCGAGGACATGGAGCCAGTGAAACTAGTAATCTAAGAAATCCCCACTGAGAGCAGTGAAATGGGGTATCCTATTAACTCACAATGCTTATGCAGAATCATTAAGGCTTATGAATTTAAAAACAAGCCTTGTTTCAAACTTTTTGTTTAGAGCCTTGTGGCTGTGAGCCGTTCACATAAACTATAAGTGAAAGGAATCTCATCTGTACAAAAAAGAAATAAAGCTATCTACTCTTTTAGTTCTCCAGGACTTTTATCAGTAAATAAGAAGCAACAAGATTATAGAATGTGGACAGTGTTAAGTCTATTGTTCCATGATCTAAAGTGTTCCCTCAGCAAAGGCTAACTAAGGTGTGTATTCCTTCTTGTTTGTCTGACTACCAAGTCCATCCTAGCATCAGACTATTGCTAGCCCTGACCTGAGGCCCATCTTTTATACTGAGGTATTGATCAAACCTTTAGAGGCCTCCCAAAGCCCTTCCCCTTCTTTCATTGTTAAATGTCTGGTTTTTAAAAGAATGATCTAGAAAACACTGATGATTTGGGTCAGCCTGTGAACTCATCTAACAGGCTAAATGGAGAGATGGGAAGAGAACAATCACTACTGTACAAGAATGACTAGAACATTTGGGTGAAGCACAGACTTGGGGTTCAAAACATGAATTTCTTCAAGGCTCAAAGAAATAACAATGGGTCCTTGAAACACTATTAATGTCTCAGTCTATGTTATACCCCAAGCCTATGAAACTAAAACAGTACTTAAGTATATTCTCAATATTAAATCAAGTCAACATTACTTTAAAATATATTTATTTCATATAAAATATGTCTAACTTTATAATCTTCCACTAATACATGAAAGTTTTATTAACATATTTTATATATTAAAATGATAAAACATTTTATGTTTATTTTTATTTTACATGTATACCCATACCATTTTCCTGTGAGTACAGGTATATATCATGCATGCCTGGTGCTTGTGAAAGTCAGAAGAGTACATTGGATCCTATGGAAGTGGAGTTACAAAATCTTGTAAAACAACATATTGATGCTGGAAAGAGAATCTGGGTCCTCTGAAAGAGCAGCAAATGGTCCTAACCACGGAACCATCTCTCCAGGCTCAATTTTTTTATTTTTATGTTTACTATGTTTTAATACTAGAAACAAATTCAGGTTTGTAGAAGAGCTGCAAAAATAATTCAAAGTACCTGTATATCCTTCAACCAGTTTCCTCTAATGTTATAAATATGAATCATCTATCATAACTAAAAACTGTCTTTTATGTAATTCTATTAGATAAAGAACAGAAGTTACCCATATCTCACCAGTTCTACCCTTGCTTGAGCCCTTGCTTGAGCTGGGATCCATAACAGCCCTTGCTTGAGCTGGGATCCAACATTATCCTCAGCTGCATAGTCTTTCAATCTCTTCCCTTCTTGGTTTTTCCTAATCTTAATAACTATCAGGCACTTGAATAAAATTTGTTAATTTTTATCCATTTTTTTATCAATTTGATACATGTTATAGTTTCATGACAAGAGGGAGCCACAACTGAGAAAATGCTTCCAGAAAACTAGCCCGTGGTCAAGACCGTGGGACATTTTCTTAACTAGTGATTGATATAGGCGGTCCAGCTCACTGTGGGGGAACTACCCTGTACAGGTGGTCCTTTTGTGACTTTCTTCAGTGATGATGATGTGACAGTATACAATGAAATAATCCATCCCCTCTCCAAGTTTCTTTTGGTTTTGATGTTTTATTATGATAATAGAAATTTGACCAGGATAGAAATTGGTACCAGGAGTGGGGTATTGAGGGACAAATCTGATCATAAGTTTTTGAGATTGTGGTAACATTTGAATTTTAGAGTGAGGAAACCACTGAGTGCTCAGAGCTCAGTTGGGAGTGTGTGTAATTTGTGATTCCAGGGGAAAGTATGTATGATCTAACATCTGGGCTTTCTGACTCCATCCTCCTTTGCTGTCTGCTAATTTATAGTGTTGCAAATATAGACAACTAAGAGAAATGCCAAATGATTTTTTTTGGTCTAAAGACAGAGATTTTCTTTTATTTGGTAGTAGTTCAGCTGACTTCCCTCCCTGAACCCCTGTTGAAAAAGTAAGTTTTCCTTCATTTGCAGGTGCTTTCATACAACTCCTAGTATATAAATGTGTTTGCATTCCACATTCACTTTCAAAAATTCATAATAGCCCCTTTGTTCCCTCATTGATTAATGAATGGGATCAAATCTTGAATCTGTGCTCACTGTTCTATATACAGGAGAGTTACTAAGTTAGTGAGGTTATATCTTAAGGAGACTGCCTTTGTGTCTGATTAAGGCTTTTGCTACATAGTACTCTATTTATCATTTCTTAATTATTATCTATATTATGCTTTATTCTTTGTTCTCTGTATGGCTTCCATTTTTAAAGGAACATATAAACATATTTTTTTGTCTGATTTATTTTGTTTTTGGTATAACTTTTTTACATGTCAGTCTGAGAAGCATCTGTATTATACTATCCCTTGGGAGAAAAAAATGAGGCTTCTTTGTAATTCTTTTAAAAATATACTTAGTTTTAGTTAGCAGTCAGATTAACAACATCCACTGTGACATTTTCATACATTTATCTCCTTATACTTTGATTTCATCACTTACAGCTGCAATCCTAATTTCTCCCAGCATCCCCTTACAGGCCACCTTCTTCTTCCTAGATAGTTCTTCCTTCTGAGTTTATGTCACACATTCTATTTCTCTCTCTGTTCCTCCTTTGCCTCACTTCACACTTCTTTCTCTCCTCCAGTACTCACCTTTTCACTTTTATGTCTTACATATGTATTCATATACAATACATACAAATTTAAATCTAGATTCTGTATATGAAAGTGTATGTTAAATTTGTCCTTCTGAGTCTATCTTATTTCACTATTTCACTTAGTTTCACCTACCCAAAATATATCAGAGTCATTCTTAGCAGCTGAATAAAATTCTACTATTACGTGAGGGGTGATGTATTGAGACAGTAATCCTAGCATTACTGTCCAAAATGAGAGACTCTCCATTCAATCAAGGCCAGCCTGGGCTGTATAGTCATAGTCAGTTCCAGACAGTCTTAAGCATTTATCTCAGGCATTTACCACATACGTGCACACACAAATACAAAACAAAAAATTTCAAAACATACTTCAAGATATGGCAAGATCTTTCTGAAAAGAGCTCCAATAATACTGTAAACAATCCAAAGAACTGTAAATTGTTACATTAAATTGAATTTTTTTTACAGGAGTACAGTCCATTAGCAGAGACTCTGTAACTAAGAGTCTCATAGTTTTAGTTAGCAGTCTAAGTCTAGTAGTCTTAGTCTACTAAGAAGAAGTTGGCCTGTAAGGAGTGATGGGAGAAATGGGGATGGCAACTGTCGAAGGTGAAATCAAAGTATAGCAATATGAATGTATGAAAATGTCACAGTGGATTGTGTTAATCTGATTGTTAACTAGTCTTAGTAACTAAGAGACTGTCTCAAAAACTAAAACAATTCCACCCCATATTTGTACAGTTTCGTTTATCATCTGTTGATGAACTTATAGGCTGATTCTGAGCCATGCTGTTATGATTGCTGCAGGAATCAGTAGGAGTGCTTAGGTATCATCTGTGGCATGCTGGTTTAGAATCCACCAGTGTGGTATAGCCAGGTCTGTTGATGTTTAGTTTTGAAGTTCTTCACAGGGTCTAGATATTAGTCAACTGTTGCAGTACAGTTGGCAAAGGCTCCCATTCTGTAGGCTGCTTTGCAATGAGCTAATGGACTGTATTCCTGTGCAGAAACTTGTTGATTTAATGTAATGATTAATGATTTGCAGTTCTTTGGATTATTAACTGTGTTATTGGAGGCCTTTTCAGAAAGTTCTTGCCATGCCTATATCATGAAGTATGTTTTGAAATATTTTGTTTTTTATTTGTGTGTACATGTACATGGTAAACGTGTGAGTAGTTTCCATTTGATTTTTTTCCCTTCTTCTTCTTTTTTTTTTTTTTTTTTTTGTTGTTGTTTGGTGTTTTTGGCAACCCACATGCCTGATTCTGGTTTTTGTTAGTTTGTTTGTTTTGCCCTGCAATAATCCACCAATGACTACTGTCAGTTTTCATTTCACCTAAAAATGTGGTTTACATTATACAAAGCACATTATTGTTTTAACTAACCTTTTATGATAGTCACACTCAAACTCCATAGTCTTAGGATCACTTGAACATTGATTGACAGTTAGAATTTGCTGAGTTCTCTTGTTTCTGTGCATTCTATCTACTGACATGCACTATTCAATGATGGCTATGAATTCTGGGAAATGCCTCACCCAGAAGTCTTGTTTTAACAGTATAAACTTGCTAACAGGAACTTAAATGTTCATATGTAGCCTGTCGAAATCCTTAGCTATATGGTGTCTGTCCTCATATGGGCAGTCGGTCATTGACACAATGCCCTCCTACAGAACCTGGTTGTGTTAGTATTTGTCATTTCACAAATCATAAAATTTAAGAATGTCTTTCTTTACTAAAAATAACAATGCCAGTATATTATTTTCTCAGTTAAAAAATTTTATAGACAGTAATTATATTTGAATGAGAAAAATCGTAATGAGAACTTCACCATTTTGCATTTTGGCAAAACTTTTTAATGGCTGACTAGAGAGGCTAGCTAAGTTCTCTTATCTTATTATGCACATCAACTTGTTATGTTACATATTATATAGCCTCTGGCAAATTCCACAGCATCCTTAAAGAAACATAAGAGTGAAAAGTCCAAAGGCATAGAATGATTATGAAAATAGTTTTGACCTGTAACCTCTTCATAGTGGCCTGGAGATCTCCTGATTATCTGGAGCATGCTTTAGGAACCTGTAAACTGAGGTAGTTTTGTTATTTCATTTAATCTTTAGATAACATTCTGCAGGTACTGGAATGCTAGGTATTCTACAATGTGCTATAGAAAGAACCTGAAGTAAGAGAAAGAGCCCAAATCCCAGCTCTACCTTCTTTATTACAGCTACTAGAATTGTCATTAACTATTTTATTAATTCCTTGAGAAATTCATACAATCTATTTTTATGATAATCACCCTCCATCCTTCACCTAACTTCTCTAGGATCTACTTCCTATATCCTGCCAATTTTGTTCTCTCTCTCTCTCTCTCTCTCTCTCCCCCCCCCATTTCCCCCACCCCTTTTTGAGGCTATCCACTGGAGCATGGTCCACCAACCAGCAGTCACAAACCTTAGAGAAGACAGATTCTTGCTACACAGGAGTCCATCCAGTGTCCATAGCCCTTAGTTAGACGTGGGAGCTCATAAAGTCTTTCACACTTAGTGCTAGAATGTGGACTGGCTTTGTCTTGGTCTTGTAGAGACTACCACAGCTGATGTGAATTCACGAGTGCAGCAATCATATCCTGATGACACTACTGTAGTCCAGGCTTCCATGACTGCTTGCACTTACAATTTTTCCCATCTCACTCAATGTTTTTTGAGTCTTGGGAAGAAGCATGATATAAATGCCCTATTTGCAGCTGAGCATTCCATTTATTCTCCGTACTTTGGACAGTTGCGAATTTCTGCATTAGCCACCATCACTGCATGAAGAGATGTCTCATAAAGTGTTTCAGAGCTATACTAATCTATGGATAGTGTACTGGCTAGTTTTGTGTGTCAACTTGACACAAGTTGGAGTTATCACAGAGAAAGGAGCTACAGTTGAGAAAATGCCTCTATGAGATCCATGTGTAAGGCATTTTCTGAATTAGTGATCAAGGGCGGAGGGCCCCTTGTGGGTGGTACCATCTATGGGCTGATAGTCTTGGACTCTATAAGAAAGCTGGCTGAGCAAGCCAGGGGAAGCAAGCAAGCCAGTAAGTTACATCTCTCCATGGCCTCTGCATCAGATCCTGCTTCCTGACCTGCTTGAGTTCTAGTCCTGACTTCCTTTCATGATGAAGAGCCGCATGGAAGAGTAAGCTGAATAAACCCTTTCTTCCCCAACTTGCTTCTTGGTCATGATGTTTGTGCAGGAATAGAAACCCTGGCTAAGACAAATTGGTACCAGAGTAGTTGGGTATTCCTGTGACAACCTGACCATGTTTTGGGGAGGACTGTGGAAGGACTTTGGATCTTTGGTCTAGAAGATCCATTTGGTGTTAAGAGCTTTGAGGGATGTTGTGTAGGAGCTTGGAAGATAATATCGAGAACAGTGCAGAAGATGGAGGCCTGGCTTGTGTAATTTCAGAGGGAAGATTAAAGACTCCTATCAGGGCCATTGCTAGTTTGATTTAAGATTCTGTGGTTTTGGTTAGCTGGAACTGAAGAAATCAGCTGTGCTTAACAAGATACCAGAACTACTAAAGCAAAACCATTGCATTACTGGACTGTTGATGCTGGTTAGCTGGAGCTGAGAAATTGGCTGTGATTGGGAAGAAGCCGGTATCATTGGGGTGAAATCTTCTGAGAAGTGTTTTCTGAGAGCACAGAGACTGCATTCCAGAGATAGCCATGGTTGTACCTTGTGCTGTGGCTGGACTTGTGGCTGGGTGTAAGAGTCACCCAGGTGGTACTGGTTTTGAAGGCATGAAGGAGTCATGAAGAGCAGCTGAGGCCTGGGCACTGTTGAGAGGCCACAGAAGGCCATTGGTGAAGGTGCAGCCTCAGTTGCAGTTGATGGCCCAGGACTGAAGGGGTCATGGAGGGAAGTTGAGGCTTGGCACCATGGGGAGAGCCTATGGGAGGCTGTTGGTAAAGCCTAGTTGCAGCTGAAGACAGCAGTGTTTTGGAGATGCCAGCACCATGAGATGACCACCAAGAACAGCAGCAGCAGTGGAATACAGGCATCTGGAGTCTAGAAGACAAAGTGTGTGCCAAAAAGGACAGAGCTGAAGAAGTGACTCAAACCCTTGGAGTAATCTTGAGTGGACCCCAGACATTGGACGGTTGGAGTTTGGTTTTGCTTTTGATTGTGACTGTGCCCTGATATATTTTCCCTCCTGAAGGAAGAAGGTATTTTAGTGGAGCCCACAGTTAAGAGACTTTGAATTTTTAAAAGACTTTGAGTTTTAAGAGATTGGATGTTTAAAAGGGACTGAAATGTTAATATGTAAGAATTTGCTAAGACTGTGGGACTTTTAAAGTTATTTAGATCTTGGGGATGAATAAGAAAGTAAGGGTTGAGGCTTAATGGTGATGTGTCTGTGTGTCAAGTTGACAAGGAGTCAACTGTACTGGCTGGTTTTGTGTGATAGAGAGATACCAATTAGCAGAATAATACTGGAAGTTCCACCCCTGGTAGCTGTGAGCTCCCCAACCATTCTTGTCAGACATCTAGTACCAGAGATGTATTTCTTTCCTATGGAATGTGCTTTCAACTAATTAGAAAGTAGTTGCTTATCCCCATAATACCTGTGACACTATTGAACCCATGACATATTCTGCCACACTTGGTACTTTTGCAGTTTACAGGGTTCATAGCTGAGTAGGACTGCTGATGACATTTTTGTCCCCAGGTACCTGCATAGCACCTTCTAATTTTATGAAATCTAGCCGTCATTGAGAAAGTATCCTGGTCAATACTAATGGAATCTCTCCGTGTCCCGTGATCAAAGTGTGTGATATCAAAGCGTGAGGTGTCTTTAGCAAAAGGATCTTCCCATCACAGTCGGATGGGCAATCAGGCACAAAGGCTGTACTTTGTATTGTTTGCGGGGTTCTCCATAGCACTAGGCTTTTTAGCCAACAATGTTTCTGGGCGGAGAGTAAATTCCTGTGTAAAGTAATTCCTGTTAAGCTCTTTTACATGGATATGTGCATTTGATGCTTATAAAATACACGTTTTGCATATGTTCCTTTCAAACATCCTTGGTGGCGGTTGTTTTTCTCCAAGCCATACCTCTTCCCCTTTGGACCCTTGAGTTCCTCACCCCCCTTTAACCTCCTTCTCCATTAATCCTCATCCTCCTTTCCTTTTAGATCACCTGTGTTCTACTGTGACCCCTCCTGTGAGATCTTTCTTTCTTCACTCCACTGTTGGTCCCTTTCTAGTTTCCTGGGTCCAACAGATATTCCAAAGTAAACACACGAATCTAAAGATAGTAACATCTGTGTGTAAGTGAGAAACTATAATGTTTGTCTTTCTGAGTCTGGGTTACACTCCTCAGTGGTAATATTTTCTGATATGATTCTAAACATGCATGCTCATTTTTCTTTACAGCTGAATAAAATCCCACTGTATAAGTATGACACTGCAACTTTTAAAATCTGTCTCTTGCTTCTTCTGCTCCCATTTTTCTTGCTTTTTTTCTGTTTTGGGGCTGGATATGGAATCCAGGACTTTGTACATTCTAGGCAAGATCTTACTACTGATCATATTGCCAGTTCACAGGTCTCTTTTACTTTTATGTCTTATCCTCAAAACTTTTTTTGCCAGGACATTTAGGTCATTATAAATTGCATCTTTTGATTCCAGATAGTTTGTCTTAAAAAATAAAAATATCAAATTTGTTTATTTAAGGGAAATAGTGCCAGACCATGCAACATTAGGAAGAATGAGCTCTCCTCTCTTATACCTTCAAAATTCTGTTTCTATAAAACTCATCTTTGCACTATGCAAAAGTAATGATGCATTTCTTTTTTGTCAAGAAAAAATAATTCCTTTTATTAAGAAATACTTAAGTATTTGCCAAAGCTATACTTAACTCTAGAAAGTGCACTAAACTAAATTTTTTCTTTAAAACTATGAGCAAGCAATGGCCCAAATATCAGCTTATTGCATATTTATGGAGAAGCAAAGTTCTGGGCTGAAATCCTTAGATTTAGAGTCACTTAGATAAACATATACCCTCACTAAAGTGCATGGTTTTCTCACAGTAAGCTTTACTCTTCAAAATTACAGTGTGTGATTATCTCTTAAAAAAACGATAAAGTCTTGATTTTTATGGTTGATTAACTAGGTTATTGTAAATCACATCAGCTTTGAGTTTGGCATGTCTCCCAGAAAGCAAACTTCCCAGGCTAAGCTCAAAGTTTTCTTTTTCCATAACAAAGATTTGAATCCACAAAAATCCCCTGGGATTTCTTGCATCCAAAGCAGACATTTCCCAGGGTTTCATATGGTTTTCTGGAAAGCTCTTGACCTACCAAGTAGTTCCATATGGAGGCACCCGAGCTAATGAAAGTTCATTTCCTGTGAGTTCATCTTACTTGAGTCATTCTATTTTTTTTTTTTTCTCAATAATCACTGGTCTCTTGTTCTCCTGTCCGAGTCTGTGCCATGTTGAAGGAAGCCACAGTTATCACAGTGACAAAACATACAACGTGGATCCTATTTTCTTTTAAGCAATGAAGTTATCAGGGCATTTATCCCTTGAGATTTGCTGGGGTACTTTGGGTGGCTTTTTGGGATGTTTTAACAGAGTGAGTGGCAGTTAGGTTTTGACCTATCCCACAGTTAGTAGACTAACAGGAACATTATAAGAAAGAGGTTTCTAGACAATGGAAGTTTCAACACAGACAATGGAAGTTTCAACACAATAGTGATATTTTAAGCTTAAAGACATATGATTAATTTTAGATTTGCCTGGGATAATCACTTAGCATTTCTGTAGCAAATGATATCAATGTTCTACCCAAATCCTTGGGAATCTCTTCACTGTTAATTTCACCCATCCCATAAGCCTCTGTGCTGTTACTTCTGGTAGTTGTCACCTGTGGAGATATTTTGGCGAACTGCCCTCAGTATCTCAGTTGACCTATGTGAGGGAGTCTGAAATGCCAGAGAGTGCATTTCCCATTCTTAGTTCCCAGAGTCCCTTCATTGACACCTACTAGGGATGAGGACTTTAGGTGGGAATGAATATACAGACATGTGCCATGGTAGAACTCAACTCATATGACAGAACACTGCTCAGGCTTTCTGTAACATTGTTTCATTGCTAAACTGGGAAATAATTCCTACCACAAAGGCTTAGTGCACAAATAGGATGGCATAACATTCATGGAAATATCATAAGTAGTGAAATGTCCCAACATAAAATGACTTGTTTACAAACCAGCAATGTTGTATAGATAAAGCAATCTGAGCCACTAAGCTGGTAACATAATCTTCAGTTTGGACCCAGTGGATTTAAATAAAAGTTAACATGTAGCTTACTTATTAGTTAGCAACTCTTTTCTTTAAATTAAAAAAAAATATTGTTTGTTTAAACTTGGGTAAAAGGTGAAGAAAGAATACATGAAGAAGGGATGAGCCTCATCTTAGGACAGTGGGATTCACTTTTTGGCTGGATACACATTATTTAGTGTTATGAGAAATCTGGAATTTAAAATGCATATATCATAGCATTTGCTTTTGTTCAATGAGTACCTGAAACATGATCCTTTAGTCAAGAAAACATGTAGGACTTAACATCACTCTTCCTGGCTGTGTTCCTTTCTCAAAGATTGCATTTGAAATCAGAGGTGCAAAATTCACTACCAAGGAAGCAGCCACACTGAGATACCTTTGTAGCCTCATGTTCTGCCAATTCCCTCCTTGATGCTCTTCATATTAACCCATGGTTATTCTGAAATGCCACCTTAGTGATGAGTTATACTGTGCACAAGTTTTGGGGAAGCTTCAAATTGCTCATGCCAGAGCATCTAGGTCTCGGTAGGACCTGCTCAGAGAAATTTCAAATGGCCATAAGTGGGTTAATGTCCTGAGTGTGGAGTAAACACTAATTTAAATTGAAGCAACTTCCTAGTTCCTTAGTTTCTTTAAATTATAAAAGGTTTTGATGGGGATACTCTTGAGAATGTCTTATCTTGATAGTTCCCTGATGATTAATGATTGTCAATCTTTATCAATATTAGATATCATATAATGCATGCAGCTAAAGTTTAATGAAAAGGGAGAGAATCCTAGAGCCTGGAATGAAGGAATATGCTACCAGGAGCACTGCAGATGACATTTGTTGAAGAAAAGTCTAAGTAGTTAATGTGAGAGGAATAGAGCTGTGTTCTCTGTTCTCAGGTATCAAGAGGGCAGACGAGTGTTTACGGCAGTGACTTTGGTAACCATTTGTAAGATTGAAAGTGATAATAGGTAAATGGGTTGTTGACTTAGTTCCAAATAGCAGATTAAGGGCTGGTGGCAGGGCAGAAGCAATAGCAAAGCAAAGTGATCGAGAAATAGACAATTTTTAGAGAACTGGAAAACTTTGTGAGCAACTTGATTTACAAGGCCAAAAAGTGTTTCAGATGGTTCAGTTCAGTGCCTGCCACCCAGTTTCCATGTGACTGCTGGCATGAATTATTTGATGATTTTTAACCTAGATATATGTTCTTGGTACTTGTCCTGCCTGGTGCTTTCTGAGCTTGTATCTGGTTCAGTAGCTTGGAGTCTCTCATGAAATTTGTACTTTTCTTCACCATTATGATTTCAAATATCTATTCTGTTTTATCTTTTTCCAATGTTTTGATTACTTGCATGTTATATCTTGTAAATTAGCCATAATTCTTACATATTCTGTTTTGGTTCTCTTCTATTCTTAATTGTTTTAGATTGATTAATTTCTTTTTACATATATGGGGGCAGTGGCTTCTACATGTACATCTGTGCCCATGTTTGCTTGGTACCCAGAGAAGCCAGAAGAAGACATAAGAGAACCTCAAACTGGAGTTACAAATGGTTGTGATGTGCTATGTGAGTGCTGGGAATTGAACTCAGGTCTTCTGGAAGGACATCCTCCACTCTTAACTGCTGAGCCATCTCTCCAGCCCTAATTTTAGTTATTAAGAAGGACTATTATTATATTTATTGTGTGTGCTAGGAATACATATGCTACAGTGCTGAGGTTAGAGAACAACATGCAGAAACTGTTAGTTCCCTCCTCACACTGTGTGGGCTCTGGGAATTGTCTAGTTGAGATAAGGTTTCAGCATTGTTCTCTTGAGCCATTCCTTCACTAGAACAGCAGGCCTCTGTATGGAGAGGGCTCTGAGCATTCTTGCCTGTGGTTAATCTTTCTGTCCTTTTTGACAAGACTGACAAGCAAAGTAAGAATTTGGAGGAATTCCTGAAAGGAAACCACAGGAGAGTGTGAGGTTTGCCCTAATGCTGAAGACATTATGCTATGTTCAGTTTGGAAATTATTCCCAAGTAACCACTCTAGCAGCTCAGACTTACTGTGGCTTGTAACAGGTCTGTTTCTGCACCTCCCTAGCTGTGCTCAGATCTCTGTATTGTGGGGCAACTATCTGTCTAGACAGGTCAGTTCTTTCATAGGCCCAAGGAAAGATGCCAACTTTTTAGTTTATCCACTTTTGTCTGGTATGGATGGGAGTTCAAGTTCATATTCTTTGTGTGGTATGTTGATATTGAAACTGAAAGCAGATTGATTATTTCAAAAAAATGGAGTCAGATGAGCTCACAAAGCATTATTGTTTGGTCAGTCTGATTAGGGGAGACCCTGGGTACTCCTGTAGATCTTTCACCCTCAGAGTCTCTACACATTCTGTGCTTTTGCCTAAGACTCAATATTCTATTTCTTCCCTTCCTCATTCCTTTCTTCCGAATGGTTTTACCAAGTTTCTTTAGATGCTCTGCTTAGACACTAATCCTTTGTAATTGTGGAATATGTAGCCAGAACAAATGACTCGGTGGTTTAGTGCAAAATTTGGTCTTACTGGCAGTGTGGCAAGATGTTGATCCTTCCACATCTGCATCATGCTGGATACTTCATTAGCAAATCCCATTCTGAGCTAGTCTCAGAGGTGCAAATATTTTGATTTTCATTTTTTAAACTATCCACAAGCATTCTGGCTTTATTTCTAATTCTTGCACCTGCTCTTTCACATCCAAGCTGCCGCCTGCCACATAAGTGAGGATAGGCCTCTTGCGTGTCCTGCCGCTGGCTAGCAGCCCCTGTACTTGGCAACCTTTTCCACCTACATTTGTTTTCCCTTCTTCCATCAACAGTGACATTTATCATTTTATTTCTCCTGCAGATTATTACCTTCTGGCGTTTTAAGAGGGAAGTGGGCCTTGGTGTCTTGCCTTTTGATTTTCAATGCAGAGGGTAATATAGTCCTCAGAATGGAGAGGTTGTCACTGTTGAGATGCTCTGAGGTTGGGGTATTAGGTCAGAGAGGAGTAAGCAGACAAATGTAAATATTCTTTTGAGAGGATTGATAACTCAGTGTTCTCACTGCACATTGTTTTTGTCTTGACAGCTACTTTTAGAGCCTACTTGTAGAGCCTGCCTCATTAATGATAGATTTCAAACTACATGCAACATACAGATATTTGAACAGTGAAAAACTCTAGTTCTAAAACTGTGGCAGGTGATTCCCTTTATGTTTTTGTCCTATGAAGAACAACTGCTGTTAGTCTCCCAATTAAAGCATTTAGCATATGATTAACTTAGCTGCCTGCCTTTAAGATGTGGAATAAAGAAATTTTAAGTTACTATGTTAATAAGTGTCCCTTTACTCTAACAAAATACTTGAGACAATACATTTATAAGAGGAAAAAGTTATTTTGGCTTCAGATGTTCTAGTTTTAATACATGGTTACTGGAGTCTATTGCTTTGAGGCCAATAGCCAGATAGTACATTAGGGTGAGAATGTATGCAGAAGCATCATCTTCATGGTCAGGAAGGAAGGAAAGAAGGAAAAAATAGAGTCCTCTTTGAAGGCACAATCATGACAAGAAGACTACCCCACTATACCTCACTCTTTTAAGGTCCCAGTACCTCCCAGTAACACAATGAAATAGGAATTAAGCTATGATGGTCAATATAGATTCCTTCTTTGTTTGAACAAATTATGCTTCTTGAGTCCATAGGCTTTGGTGTTTCTAGAAAGGATTACCTAAGTGAGATGCCCAACTGTAGATGTGTGTTGATAAGGTATATTAGGTGACAGTCTGTAAGGAACTAGATGATGAGTGCAAAAGAATCTAAGTCCTACAGGTAGCCTGTGATGTTTGCTGCCAGGCCTCGGTGATGTAAATATTTCTGCTTTCATTCTGGTATGCTCACTGTGCTGGACTGACACCCGTCCTAAGCCCAAATCAGTCTCTCCTAGGTTGTTTTTCCTCAAGCACTTGCCACAGCAATGGACGTCTAACACACTACTCTAGAACATACAGCCTTTCGAGGCACTCATCCAAACCATAGTTATGGCTTGTGGTCGTTGCCTCTCCTGACACGAATTAGGGAGGCTTTATGCCCTTGCTTTACTTTGACTGTTTCCATGTGAAAATATGTTCTTAACATCAGGTGAGTTGTTCAATCTGTTCTAAAGTGAATCTCTGTGTACATGTTAAAAGAGTGTTATTCTGTCTGTAGAAAATGCCAGTTTAACCCTTGCTGGCAATGTAAGATGCATAAAATCTCTTGAGCCAAGAATAAAATAAAACAATAAAGCCACACGTCTAGCAAAGATGTGGAGGGAACATCTCAGAATCTGATGCATGGGGCTGCAGAAAGTGACAACTCAGAATCAGACATGGCTGGAGAAGGTTTCCTGTAGAGGCCGAGTGCACGGTTGTTGACAGGAAAAAATTTAAAGGCATTTCCTGTGTTTGGAGGCTAGAACATCGGGACAGAATTCAAAGATTTGCCTGCGTCTGTATGATTAGTGAGAGGAGCAACCTAGGGCAGTTTGTAATGAGGGATTCTGGGTGCAGCGTTTCTCTCTGAATTATTTTTCTCTAAAAGCTGAAGCGTAAAAATTGAGTGGTACTACTTTTTCCTTTTTTGGATCCGGTGTGTGTGTGTGTGTGTGTGTGTGTGTGTGCGCGCGCGCGCGCGCACGTGCGTGATTTGCATGCATGTGTGAATCCATGCTCACTCATGTATGTGCATGCATATGCACTTGTGTGGAAGTCTCAGTAGAAGAGTTGCTGGCAGGTAAGTCTTTAATCACTCTCACCCTTTATATTCAGCCAAGGTCTTTCAAGACAACCGGAGCTCCCCGTTTCCTCTAGTCTGTCTAGACGGCTTGCTTAGCGGCTTTCCTGTCTCTGCTTCCTGTGTGTAGGGATTCCTGGAGGGTCGCTGCACCCTCCCACCATTTATGCGGTCCTGCGGATCCAAGTCCAGCTCCTCATGCTTGTGGGCCATGTGCGTTACCTGATGACCTATCTCGCCCATCAAACGTTACTTTTCACTTGAAGACAGAGGGGATAGAAATGTGCAGAAAGGAGAAAACATTTGAAATATAAATAAAGTATGAAAGGAAAAAAAAATGTGCCATCCAACAAGTTCCATTTATGTTTTCTTTTCACACAGGCTTTAGCTTGTTGAAATCATTATAATTCTAGTCTGTTTAGATGTGTACATTTTCTACTGCTGCATAATCACTACCACAGTGGCTTTTTTAAGCTTTCACACATGTGCATTCTGATTTTACAAGTACCTTGTTTAATGCACTCTCAGAAGTTGCAAACGGATAATGATTTATTTCCAGCTGAAAAAGTTGTAAATAGTATGCTAATATTTTCATGAAAATTTAACATTGTTAATATAATACAATCAATTTTATCTCAAGTCCTTATTAAATATGAACAATTCTTATTTTAAGTAAAAATAAATATAGATATACAAAGTTACTTCTTAAAGAACATAATTGTATTCTTTTTGAGAAGTCCACTTGCTCTTTTATACCTTCTTGAGAAATGAACAAGATTTAATATTCTGCACCAGAGATACTTGGATCTATAACATGCAGCTTACATTGCCTCTGACCAGTATTTGTAAATAATCTGCTTAATGATTCTAGCCCAAAGAATAAGAACAAGTATAAATAACCCCAAGATGCTGCTGTGAGTAGCAGGTCATATCTAAAATGTATTGTGAAGCAGCTCCACTCAGTTCTCAGTAGCTAGCTTCTGTAAGAGGCAGTGGGGATCTTGAGAGCTGAAAGGGCTTAGGGAGGATCTCAGCTTTACTTTGAGGAGGTGAGACAAAGCTTGGGTTGATCAGGTCAGAATGATCTTTTATATGGGTGTTATATGCTTAGGGTTCAGTGTGACTGTGAGTGTGAGTGTGCGTGTGTGTGTGTGAGAGAGAGAGAGAGAGGGAGAGAGAGAGAGAGAGAGAGAGAGAGAGAGAGAGAGAGAGAGAGGAGGCAGAGAGACAGAAATAGAGAAAAAGATTATAGTGTAGAAATATAAGGTCAATCACTTAACTTAGGTAACTTAGGTAATATGAGCAGTCGTATCTGCGTCAGCATGCAGCCCCGATGTCCAGACAGAGGGCTAGGCAGACAGGTAGCTCTCCTAAGTTCTAGATGAATAGTGGTAAGCCGAGAATAAAGAACCTAGAGCAGTAAGCTGAGGTTGAATTAGCTCAGGGTAGCCTAGGAGAATGACTCCAGACATACTCCCAAATGTACCAGTTGGAGATAAAGCTAGAAACGAGATTATAAAACAATTCAGTGATATTAATCTCTGAAGAGCTTGTTATAGAAAGTAAGTCAAGAGACAAACTGCCACTAAGCTAAATTTGTTCAGAAGAACTGTCAACAGGTAAACATGCATCCTTGAGTCAAGATGCCAGTTTGGGGTCACAGGTAGAATCTATCAAGTGCAGCAGACACAAAGCTTGGTGACCAGGACAGCTGGTAGACTCACAGAAATGGCTTAATTTCTTTTTGACCGGAGAAAAATAACGAATATAATCTAGCAGGAAATACTTGACTTTATAAAAATGCAATTCCAACATTTCTGTTTCCGTAAGTCATAGTGTGGCCTAAACTCTAAGAACTTGTTATAGAATATCTAAGAACCAGTCCATAACCATTGAAACTGGTAAGAGTCCTCAGGAAGATGTAGAGAAAGGTGAGTGAGAGCGAGAATGTTTGAGCAGAGACACACACCCCTGCTTCCTGCTCAATTCTCTTACCCCTTTCCCAGTCAAGAAACAGTGTGGTGTGGGGGATAAAATACTGTGGTTTGTCTTGACACAGCCAGTCCTGTGTCTGGTTAACTACCGGGGGACACAGAGGAGGGCCCAATTTCAAAGCAAATGTTCATCAATACTTTTTACTCTTCCTATAAACCTGGAGCTGCAGTTTTCTGGTATTCAGGACTACTCAAACTTGGACAACAAACCAGGATAGTTGGTGGTGTGTTTTGTAACTTTCTAGTGTACTCTACTAACCTGGCATCAGCACACTGTAAACAGCTTCCTGGGAGGTCTCACAATTCTTCTAAACCAGTGATTACCAAGCCTGGGTACATCAGAATCATCTGGAAGGCTTGTAGAAACACAGAGCACTGGGATCTCCTCCAAAGTTTCTGATTCAAACATTCAATGGCAAGAGCCCAAGAGTTTGCATCTCTAATCAAGTTCCCAAAGGCTGCTGCTCCCCTCAGGATATAAGGGTCTAAACAGTTTGAGTCTCTCTGAGAGACAGGAAGCAGAGTGGCTGCTCTCTTCACACTGTGCTCCAGTGCCCTATTGGGTACCTTACCATCATCGATGACCCAAGACCTTTATGTCCAGTAGGAAGCCAAGTGTAAAGGTGCGCACCCAGAGAAGTTTCTTGATGGATGATGTCATTTACAAAGAAAACAAAAAGTTTCTGTTTGCTTTTGGATTTTGTCTAGATTAAGATTACTCAGGTTTTGCCTTGAAAGTGGAAAGAGACTTTAGGAGGTTCTAGATCTGATTTCCAGTTTAATAAGAATAATTTGATGGGCTGGAGAAATGGCTTATTTGCCAAGAACCCTTGGTGCTCTTCTGGGAGATTCTGGTTTGGTTCTCATCACCTATGTCAGGAAATTAACTGACCAGGGAATCTGACATTCTCTTCTTGTTATTATAAACACTTGCACATATGTGACATACATACATACATACATATACATACATACATAAATACATGCTTGCAAAATACACACACACAGATATGTGTGTGTGTGTGTGTGTGTTTGGAGAGAGAGAGAGAGAGAGAGAGAGAGAGAGAGAGAGAGAGAGAGACTAGAATAGCAGGCTCAAGTTACAGTGTTGCTACTCTGTGAAGGCATGGGATTAACGAAGTCAACCAGATATTGGTAGAAGAGCATGTCAAGCCATTTTGATTGCTTTGCTCTATCCATAAGTTCATATAACTTTTAGAGAAAATGTATTACAGAAAATGTAGTTTGCCTTGAGTTGGCTTGACCCAAAATGTATTTCCTGGCCCTTTGCTTAGAAGAGCGTTCATAACAGATTAAGAGGGAATGAGGGCTTAGAGCTGGAGTCACAGAGCTGCCAAGGTTCATGGTAGACTCTTCTTATGGGATCTGAGCAGAGATGCTGATTTGGAGTCTGAACTTCAACAGAAGCTAAAGCTAATAGTATTTTATTAATTATTTAGCCTATTTATTGATCATCTACTATGTGTCCTGTAGCATTTTAAGTGTGAGATTCTAGCAGTGAGCATAAACAATATGCCTTATGTTCTAGTACAGTGGTATGGCATAAAAAGAAATTTTAGTTTTCTATATCTCTAGGTCCTATACTTGCAGACTTGACTAATCATTGATTGAAAATGTTAGAAAATCAATCACAACTGTGTGAATCACATGCAGAAAAATCCCCTATTATCATTCCTAAACACTGGTCTAACAACTTTTTGAACAGTACTTATTTTGCATTTGGCAATAGAATGCTTTCAAGGAGGTTTCAAGTGCCAAGGAGACAGTGTAAGTCACGTGCAAACACTACATCCTTCCATACAAAGAACTTGAGCAAACACCTGAGGTAAGGTATAGGCCAGGTGGAAGAATTGGTAATTTTCTAAGCCCTCAGGAAGGATTAGCCTCCAAACTAGAAGTCATGTTTAGAGACTTATGTAGTAGAATTGCAGAGTGAGAGGCAGTGGGTCAGGAGTAGCCAAGAGCTAGCCCATGGGCAGATAGAAGGGACCATGGTAAAGTCTTTAGATTCCCACTCTGTCGACACCTGTGGGGTGAGATGTGTGTTCTGCCATTATGTCATTGTGCTAAGTTCCTACTGTCATTGCAGAAAGTTAAGAGATAGATAGAACATCCTCTGTCCCTATGCAGCCTGCAAGCCACCACTGTTGGTTTCAGGAAGAATTATTTAGAAGCACTATACTTCACAGTCACTTTATGTGATATAGTTTATGAACTTGAGTTATCAAGAAAAGAGAAATTGACATTACTGGGGCATAAAAACAGAATAAGTTTCCCATAAAACACCAGACTAAAGTAACACAACTTTATTATCGGCATTCTAAAATATGCATCAATTCTATCATAAATAGTTACTATTATACACCAGAAAAGTAAAGGCAGTAACTTTGTCATGCTTCCACATTGCCTCTCTGCTGCCAGGCATTCTTAGTCAACTGCAGAACTCTTTTTTGTGATCACGCTTCTATTTTAAGAATCCTTTTTAACCTGAAATATGAGCAGTGTCTAGCCTTCACTTATAGTTAGTGTACAAACTATGTTTATAGACATATTTGCCATCAGAGTATTTGTAGATAAGCTCTCAACTCATTATTTTTGTGTGCCACCTGATCTATGAAGTAATTTGTTGTTTCTATAGAGATCAGCCAGTTCAAGCATATGATGATACATATAAAAAAAACAGCTCATTTTTCTTTATTCCTTCTGCACATAAAAAGGGTAGAAGATAAATTTCAAGATAGAAGAGGAAGGCAGAAATTTTACTTTTTTGTTTTTATTTTTTGAGAGGCAGTCCTGGCACTTCCTAATAATCTTAAAGAAGTCAGCTTTAAAAATTCTTCCTAGTATCCTAACCGGAATAGTTCAAGACAGTTAAGTCACTATGCCTTGATCACATAACTTCTATTGAGGAAAGAATGTTCTGTTTCAAAAGGTGCATTGTTTGTTACTCTTTAGTTTATTTTGAACTAATACAGAGTACATGATATAATGCATTTAGCTCACTGACTTTATTCATAGTGACATATATAGTCACTCACATAAATGGCTAATTTTCTTACCTTCTCAAAAAAGTAGGCTTTTCTAGGCATTGGATGCCATATAGTAAAAACAAAAGAGAAAGAGACAGGCAGACAGACAGACACAGAGAAAGATGGTAGGGGGAGGGGGAGAGGGAGAGGAGAGAGAAAGTTAGTTGATTTGGAAAAACTTCTTTCTAAAGCAAAGCATGTATGCCTGAAGGAGGTCTCCAGTAACTAAGGAAATATGAAGACTTACCCTACTTTTAGTTTCTAGGAGTGAGGGCTTATTTTTCAACTAGTATTGTTCTCACATTATTAGAATAGTTCAAGAGTTGAATTCACAATGAAAATATTTTCCTGAAGTTTTAAGCTCTTATTTCACAATGATTATTGCTACCTAAAAGCACATTAAGTGTCTGTTCAAATACGAAGCTCTCTTGAGTGCAGAAGACAAATTACACAGAATGGCTGTGTGTTCCTCCTGTCTTCTGGTGTCTAGCAAAACCCCTCCACCCTCAGGGATCACTTCTTTGTGTGTAGCTGGTCTGCTGGCACAGTGACAACTGAGAGTTTTGCTTCAAGAAAGTGAATATGCTCAGCACTTTGGCTCTAAAGTTCTCTTTGAAGTACAGGAAACTATTTCCTTCTAGATGGTGCATTGTTCCTTTCTTTGAAGGGGTGTTTCCTACAGGGATTATTAAAAATGTGACCAGAGCTCTTGATGCCTGTTTTGTTTCTCTCATTTGTAAGTAAAACAACAAAGTGTTACAGTTTACTGGCAAATTATCTCCTGCTTCTTTTTTCTCTGAAAAGTGAAGCTGATGGTGTGTGCATATGTGTGGAGGTGGGCTGACCCAAGTAAGAAGGGAGTGAAGTTAAGAAAAAGCATGCTATCCGGTTGACAAAAGTGTTTCCGGCAAGGATACGGGTTATAGCTTCAAAGTGGCTGTGCATTCACATTGGAATTGAATCGTGCAGTAAATGCTTGACATGATGGAATCCAGATTTCTCACAGAGAAATGGGAAACTAAAGTACGTAAGGAGAGTCAAACGCAGATGATCCGTGTTGGACAGAGTGGGAACTCATGTTAGTGTAACATACATACAGATGAATACATGTAAAAATTCTGGCCAGCTTTGTTCACAGACTTATGTGCACATAAATGTCTCTGCCCTGACATCTAGAAGACAGTGACAACCCCCCAAAGCACAGAGCACACCTACATCACACATTTGAGGTTCTAATTGTGTTCTTGAAAACTGCACTTCATGACAATGATTCAAATAGAAGACAAAGATGATCCCAGCAGCTTCTCTCCTTAGAAAACCTAGAAAAGAACACATTGTGTCCCCACATTTGAGATGCCCATCATTATGTAGTCCAGGAGAAAACCGAAATAATCCAAGGAACACAACTATAGAGTATTGGATTCCAACTAAAATTTCAAAGTGAGAAATGGTAGTTCTCAGTGAGATACATAAACTACACGGGAATGAGAGAATTTCCTTTTGAGTTCAAAGCATTTGGCACACATACTCCATCCTCACAAGTGCCCACATTTAACATGTCGGCTGTGTCTAATGACTTCCTCCTGAAGAACAGAGTGTGGAAATGGAAATCAGAGTCCCGGGAAAGGGAGAAAAGTGACAAACACCCACTCAGTGTTGAAGTTCAATATCTTCACTGAAAGATCAAGTTGGTAGAAAAACCCTCCAAATTTCTAATCATTATTTCAAAACTGTTAATGTAAGATAAGCCTAGTGTGGCAGTTCATGCCTGTAATTCTAGCTTTCAGTAAGCTGAGGTAGAGGAGGCTAGCCTGGGCTAGCCTGGGCTAGCCTGGGCTATAGAGTGAGCTATCTTTTAAACATACAAACAAACAATAATGAAGTGGGGAAATTTCCATAAAGCTCATTAAGAAGAGTTGGAAATTGAGAAAGTGTCACAGCCACAGGACACCTAAGGGGAGGGGACAGCTAAATACAGCATAAGGACATGGAGGTGAGTGAGCCCTGAGAAGATATGAGCCCAAGGAAGGCTGAATTAAGTGTAGGTTTAGTTAACAATAATGTATCAGCATTTAAATGTGATACATTTAAAAGAAATGTACCACATTAATCTGTTAGCAGTAGTGGAAGCTGGATGTGAGATATATGACAATTGTTTAACATCTTTGTTATTTTTCTATAATTTCAAAATTGTATTAAAATAAAAACATTATTTTAAAATAAGTAGAATTCAAACTTATAAAACCAACTTATATATTTTTATTAGCCTTAGATAGATATTCTTCCTGTTTTGTGTGTTTTGTTAACTTAATTGGTAAACTATAAAAATTGAAATAGAACAGAACCCTTAATTTACTACTGAAGGCTGTGTCTCATGGCATATTCTGTCTGCAAAATAGTAAGAACATTTTAAACCCCCCTACAGAAGTATTCTACAAAACACAAAAGACAAAAGTACCATGCACTTTCCATGCTACTGCTGCTAAACATGTTGCCCCTGAAAATATCTCACTTACTGAAACCCAAAGAGAGAATTCTGAGTATATTAAGAATGCTCAGTACATACTCAGGAAGTAAATGTGAATGATTTTGGGTTATTTCCCTATAGCTATGGGATTTAACCTGAAAAAGCATGCTTTTTATCAGAGCTAAAATGTTTCAGTAATTAATAATAATCAATAGAGCTATTGGCACACACGAGATTTATGACAATCATGGAGACAGTAAACCTTCACATGGGTAAGCACTGTCAGAAGATTGACTTATTCTGGATCGATTATGCAACAAATGACATTTTTGTTAAGGGAAACCTCAATAATATTATTATCAAACCCTCAAACCAGGCTTCAATATTGTTTTTTTTTCTATACCTGTTAATGTTGCAGCATTTTGTAAAATAATGTCCACAGTACACAGAAAAGTACAGAGTTACAATTTAAGGTCCATCACTGTATGATAGCTAGATTTTGAAGATGTTACTCCATCAATATTTTACTGAGGGTAAAAAATGAGCACAAGATTAATTTTTTATTCTCTCCAGAGCACAGCAATCTAGTGCTGTGCTCCAAGTAAAGTTTTGACTTTTCTACAGAGTACATCTTTCTGAAATCTTGAGGAGACCTAACTGACATCTGCTGTTTTTATTTATGCTTTACTAAAAGCCTACTCGTCAGTTTTCAACTCGTGATACTTAGGGACAAAGCTCAGTGAATAATGGACTCTTTCAGCTATTGATCTCAGCTGAATACATGTGATGTTTGACATCTGGATATACAGAAATGAAGGTCATTTGCAAGATGCAACTATCTATGGCACTTTGATGGAGATACCCTACATGGCATGCCTGATGTTTGGAAGGGCCCTGGCTAGGATATTCCAACCAGGATGTGAAGACAGATCTTCTCCATGTTATGACTCTCATTTAGTAAATGAATACACTGCATTGGGGTTATGTTTTCCTGATTTTCCCCAAGCCAACTCTGTTCTGTTTTTTTTTTTTCTCCTTGAGTACAAATGTTCTCAAATATGAATCTAGATTGAAGGATCACAAGCCTTTCTTCCTTTGGGAGCATTTGAGAGGGAGTGATAAAGAAAACTAATAACAAGTAAATGGGCATACATAGTTAACAGTTTTAGTAGCATTATTTTCAAATGCTTATATGCAAAATGGTCCTTTCACCTCCACATATGTGTAAATATGTGCACATACAGAAATAAAAAAAAAAAGAGTAGAGAAGAGGAAGTCAAATTTATCTTTCCCAGTTTTGTGAAGAAATCTACTACAACTCTTGGTTTAGACTAGCCTCAAATTTGCTGCTTGTGAGGGTGACCTTATACTTTGAATCTTCCTGCTTTCTGCCCATGCAGTGGAGCACTAGGAATATAGGAGTGGAGCACCAGAAATATAGGATTACAGACGTGTGGTAAGGAGGATCAAAACCAAGGCTTCATGCATTCTGGGCCAGCTATATACCAACTTACCCTCCTACCCGTAATGTAAAACCTTATCCCTAAACTGTGGCTAGTCAGTATCTTCCTGGTAAGGCATTACCTCTAAGGGAAAAGATGACAGCTGAACACTAATCACTAGTGATGTCTCATGTTCTGCTGTAAATTTTTCAGCTGATACCTGTCTCAATACAGTTCAGGTATGGATTCATATGAGGGGAATTCTGAGTGCTTGCAAGAATACACCAACTAAACAAGAAAGGGTCTTGTGACTTCTGTTTCTTCAAAACATGGAATTGTTGTAAAGATGTGTTTTGTGCTCCTTCCTGGTGTAGCAGAGAGGAGTGTTTTATGTCAGATTATTCATTATTGTTTGATGTTGTTGTCCACTTAAATAGTTTAAAATATCCTCTATATACTTCTATGAAAAAAACCCAAGTTTTTGCCATGTGAGGCTTGTCCTTGTTGAACTCATGAGAACTTTACTCATGTAGCCTTTCTTAACCCTCAGAGTATAAATTGTCTAAGGCTCTGAATAAAGCTGGCTATTGTAAGAGACTTTAGTCCACCTCATAAATTGGCTCCATTCTCCCAGGTTCTACTGCCTCTAGAGCAGTGATAGATACTTACTGTGCTGGGTAGTTTTATGTCAACTTGATAGAAGCTAATATCATCTGAGAGAAGGGAACATCAATTAAGAACATGCCTCCATAAAATCAGGCTGAAGCATGGAGGACATCTTCTTAATTAGTGATTGATGAGGGAGTGTCTAGCCCATTTTGGGTGATGCTATCCTCTGCTGATGTCCTGGGTTCTATAAGAAAGCAGGCTGAGCAAGCCATGGAAAGCAAACCAGTAAGTAGCACCCCTCTATGGCCTCTGCATCAGCTCTTGCCTTGAGGTTCCTGCCCTGTTTGAATTCCTGTCCTGACTTCCTTCAATGATGAACAGTGATATGGAAGTGTAAGCTGAATAAACCCTTTCTTCCCCATGTTGCTTTGGTAATGGTGTTTAATGACAGCCATAGTATCTCAAACTAAGACTGATTATCAACATAGCCAGAGGAATAATTCTCTAGGAACAAAAGATGAGGTCACAAAAACTTAGATTCCATATCTCTATATTCTTTAAAAATCAAAATATTTCTGCAATGTTGAATCTTAAAAATTTAATCTTTTTCTCTTAAAGGCTGATTTTAACGATAATGTATATGTATATAATGCACTGCTTATTATTATCATACACGTTCACATGCTATTGACTTGCAGTCTCTTTGAAGTCTTTTCCTGACATGCCTCTTCTAGAAGCAACTTTTTTGATGTCAGTGTTACTTATACACTTGTGTTCATTTATTCTATTAGCATGTAATATACAACCCATTCTTTTTATTGGTTTCCATGTTTTCAACTCATGTAAATGAAATTTTTATCATTGTAGTCCTTCAATGGTCATTTGTATTAAATATGCATCCAGATGGTGTGTATGACTCTGATCCACACCCTTTCTCAAGGATGTTGCAGCCCATTCCATGAATCTGCCTAGTGAACCCTAAGTAGATATTTAGGGTGTGATATTTTTGTTGTTACAAACCCCGGTGCTATTTAATCCATAGTGCAAGATTATCTCTAGAATATATGTCTAAAAAATTTTGGTAAAAGCATACATTTTCACTTTGCTAGATCATTGTCCTGGTTTGCTTTCTGCTGTTTTTAACCATGATAATTATCATGGTTAAAAGCAACTGGGGAAGAGAAGGTTTCTTAGTGCACACTTCCATATCACCATCCACCATTGAGGGAAAGCACGGAGAGAGAAACTGAAGCATAAACCACAAAGGAATTGCTGCTCACTGACTTGCCCTCTATAGCTTACTCAGGTTGCATTTTTTTGCATTCCAGTCTCATCTGCTCAAGGGATGCACCACTCATATTAGGCTTGGACTCCACATCAATCATTAATCAAGAAAATGCCCTACAGAGATGTCCAGAGGTCAATCTGATGGAGACAAATCCTGAATTAAAATCCCTCTTCTGAGTTGTGTCTATTTTGTGCCAACTTCACAAAAAGTAATCCATACAGTCATGTTTTATACATGCTTGATTTCTGTCCTTAATTTTGAGAATCCTCATTTACTCTCCAAAGCATGAGAACTCAGTCTGATCCATTTCTTGCTAGCTTCTTGGAGGATGATATATCCCTCCATAATTGTGTTAATTTCCTATTGCTCTTGAACAAATAACAACAAACTTAGTGCTTTACAGTGATATAAATGTATTATCTTAGAATTCTGGAGTCATCCTAGTTAGTCTCATGAGATTCAGGTAAGTATGGCAGGGAAGTTCTTCTGGAAACTGAGGAGTACATGCTCTTTGTCATATCTAGCTTCTATACACATCTGGTATATTGGTGGCTTCCAGTGTGCCATAGTTTAAGATGCTGTTCTTATACCTTAAATCAAATAAATTCAAATTTAATGAGATTCAGGTTTTAAAAAATAACCAGAGGAAACCCAGCCGCTCTAGAACATGTCAATGTGATTGGAGAATTTAAACAAATTTTTGTCTTTGTAGCTAGCCTTGATTTATCATGTCTTATATTAAGTTCTGTAGAGATTTTAGGTTCTTCTATTTACCACAACTTGAGTAATCTGTGAAAGTATTTATATTGTTTTATAATGTGGGAAAACTAAGTTATACTTTCTGAGTCTAAAGTTGTTAGCAGCAGGTAATCTATAAATTCCTGTGGATAATGTACTTGTCTTCATTTTCCATTTTGTATTTGGTTTTTGTCTGAGCTCAAGTTTGAAATACAAGCCATTAAAAAGCAGGTCAGTATCAATGAGACATGAGAACTCTTTTGATTACAGTAATTTCTGTGAAAGATAAGGATAATTTATCTTGTACTGATTATAGGTCTACCTCCTCTTAGGGCAAGCTCTAAAACCACTTCCAACCTTAGTAGTCATGTTAAATGAAACTGTGCTTGCATTTATTCTTCTTGATGAAAAATTGACCAAAGAAGCGTAACTTTTTAAAATGCATGTATGCTCTCAAGGGAAGAGAGAACATTCTGGAAGTAGACCCTTGCCTAAAATTTGCCTTTAGAGTAATTTTTATAGGTGAGTTAAGGCTAGAAGCCCCGGCGATCCTGAAGGGATGGTAGGAGCTTTGCAATATTTAGTTTACTGAAATTGATTTGTTTTCTGTAGTCTGGCTTTCCTCCACTATATATTCTTGTGGGGCCATGAAAGGTAGCCTGGTTACCATTGAGCTAAGGCTAGAAGCCTGGAGACCTTGTAGGGACAGTAGGAGCTTTGCCTGCTCCTGGGCACCAGGCCCCTGTTACTAGCTGCAGCTCCCCAAAGATTTGTGGCCATCAGTCACGTAAAGGCAACACCCCAAACTTCTAAATGTAGATGAGGAGAAGGATGTGACCTGTGGTTATGTAAGCTCAAGACAAATCTCCATGCTACTGAGGTACATAGAGTCCTGGAGGGCATAGCCTATAAGATTTCTTTTGTGATTTGTCTTAGTATTTTTTTAAAAATTAGTTTATGCTTTATTTCAATCTTCCTTGAATTATCAACTTCATGTTTGATATGAAATTTTTATAACTGCCTTGGATTTGATGGGACGTTCTTCCTTGTTGGATCTGCCTTGACTGTCTTTTGTTGGGCATTCTGTGGTACGATGGATTCTGTTTGACATGAGACAGCTTTGCTCACTTGTTACATGGGTGGCAAGCTGGTGAACTGGTACCTTCTTCATTCTTTCCTCTGTGGCCTTTTACCAGCTGACAGGTGAGCTCATGCTCCCTCTCATAATGATTATGGTGTTTCTTCACAGCAGAAAAGCATGCCTCCATACAGAGAAAAACTCCACCCTCAGCTGCAGGAGAAACATCAAACTTTGTAGCCAAAATCATCTTCCCAACACATGGATGAAACTGGTAAGTATTTTAAAGAAAATTGCAACCTAACAAGTTGATCTGGTATAGACAGAAAATGTAAACAGGTTAGTAATACCAGAAAAAAAAAAAGGAGAAATCAAGAACTCTTCTTTCTTCAGAGGACCAGAGTGCTTCATGGAGTAGCTATACAAATGATAAGAAAATTCTAATTTACCTAAACTAGAGTATATAAAGACAATGACAATTTATCAAATTTTTCTACAGCATGTTCATAATAGTGTTCCTAAAATTAAAATGATAAAAACATAAAAGAAATCATAGACTGATTTTACTCATTCTTTGTGTCAGTATCTTAAGATATCAGCCAATAAAATTCAACACTGCATTACACTGAATAAACTATATACAGGGCCAGGCATGGCATTTATCGTAGTTTGGGTTTCTATTACCATGAATGGATACCATGTTTATGGCAACTCTTATAAAGAAAAACATTTAATTGGGGTTGATTTACAGTTCAGTGATGCATTGTTATCATGGCAGAGAACATGCAGCATGTGGACAGACATGGTACAGGAGAAGAAGCAAAGAGTTCCATATACAAATTTGGCAGGAAGGGAGAAGAAAGAGTGACACTGGGCCTGGCTTGAACATTTGAAACCTCAAAGTCCATTTCCAGTGACACACTTTTTCCAATAAGGCCACACCTTCTAATAGTTCAACTCCCTCGTAACCAACCATTCAAAATGAGTCTATGGGCTCCATTCTTATTAAAACCACCACAGCGGTGCACTTCTTTAGTCCCAGCACTTGGGACACAGAGGCAGGCAAATCTTTATGAGTATAAGACCTGCCTGGTCTGCCTAGTAAGTTCCAGGCCATCAAGTACTATGTAGTAAGACCCTGTCAAAAAATTATAAAAGATGGCAATCTAAATGAAATCACCAAATAATGGGGAGACAACCCCAACTGGCCATGATGATCATTATCAGTTAATGTTATTCAAAATAAGTAGGGGATCAGCACTAAACAATCCATTTGCCCAAACCATAATATTTTTATGAGTTATGAGAAAAATATCATAATTATTTCATAGATTCAAAAAATGTACTTGACAAAATTTTATATCCAATCATTTGAAAAAAATGGGACTATTACAATTGAGCTCTCTCAAGATTCAGCTGTACCCTTCCTGGTCATATACCCAAAGAATGCTTCATTCCACCACAAAGATACTTGCTCAACTATATTCATTGCTGTTCTATTAATAATAGCCAGAATTGGAAACAACCTAGATGTCCCTAAACAGAAGACTGGATAATGAAAACGTGGTACATTCATACAATAGAGTATTACTCCACCATTCACAAGTAAAGGAAAATAGAATAGATAGTTACAGATGGCTTGGAAGGGGGTGGAATGGGGGGGTCACATAGGGAGGGAAGGGGAAGAGAGATAAGGGAGGGAATATGGGAAGGTATAGCTAAGATTAAAGTACTAATTCAGTAGGAGCTTTCTAAAATATATGAATTCATAATTCATAAAATATATGAAATATGAAGGAAATCTAAATGAAATAACCAAATATTGAGGAGATAGAGGCCCAAATGGCCATCTCTTGTTACCAAATGAAGCTTCTAGTAGCAGGATTTAATAACATCTAATTGAGTTGTTGGCCAACAGGTCCCATGGGAATCACCAGCCAACACAGATGTTGCCAAGACTATCGGTCGCTCTCCAGAAACTGATGGTAGTTCCCTAATGCTGAAGACATCTATACAACTCATTGAACATAGAGAAGTCATGCTGGTGCCTATGTAGAGCCTTCATCCCTATGAACTAGTGTTCATAGAACTGGAAGGTACTCTGCATGCTACCAAAACCAGAAATATAAACACCAACTCATCAAAAAACCCTTTGATATACAATAATATCCTGCCTGCAAGATATGCCAGTGCAATGGCCCACAAAGCTGTGGGAATAACCAACAACTCTGACTTAATTTAACACCCACTCCAAGTTTTTCTTGTAGGTTCAGGTGTAGGAGAGCTGGAGGGCTGGAGAGCTGGAGAGCTGACCTGCCCCTCACCTGGATATTCTGAGAGCCTGGGCATGGGAGAACTCACAGACTCACCAACTCAGGTACGATCCATATCCGGATCCAGTATTTTGAGTTCACCCATACCAATGCCCACCACAAAATAGGAAGGAAAATATGATGGTAGACACTAAATATGTCATCACAAGATGGCCTATGAGGAAAATCATAAAGTATCTGAAAGACTTCAACACAGGAAGTTATACCCTGCTTATGAGTAGATAGGCTCATAGTCATGGAGGTATCAGTTATTACTAAAAATGTCTTATATATCCACTGTGATCTATATAGGATACTTTGTAGCTATTTGTCCTCTTTCATTTACAGGAAAATGAAAAGGAACTCCTGGGATATTCCCAGCCTATGAGAAGATAGTGTAAAGCCTCTGTAATTAACATTCAGTTCTGGCCTATATAGAGGGAGAAAGGAAACAAAGTGGAAACTCTAGTAATAGACTCCTGTACATAATGACATTTCACTATACAAGCACAGGAAACATGTTAACTAAATAATAGCTAGACTTCCAATATAGGAGGCTTGAATTTCTATAGAGCAATCTCTACAAAAATGTCCTTATATTGATATCTAGATAAGTTAGAAATATATCAGAAATTTACATGTGAAAATATGACATCACCAAGTTCTAGGCAATGTAGGGAAATACTCCAAAGCATGACCCCAAATTCAGAAAGAGTAAGAGAAAAGTTTGATGAATTTAAATTATACTATAAAGTTAGTTTTATGGTGATTGTTCCTTTGTGATGATGATCTAACACTAATAATGGGGTGAGGTATAAACACTCAATTCAGAGAAGAGTGTGTACAATTCTTAGCACAATTGTTGCTGTGACCCCCAAGAATAACTATTTGAATGGTGACAAGACAATAACTTGAGTCTAGATGTCTAGAAGGATATGCTCCAGTGAGTTTCCCACAGAATAATTTAGGCGAGCCGTTGTATAGTGGCTCATGCTTTTAATGCCAGCACTTAGGAAGTAGAGGAAGGCTGTACTGAGTTCAAGGCTGGCCCGTCTACATATGAAGTTATAGTCCAGTCATGGCTAAAGAGTGAGAGTCTCTCAAAACAAACAAATATCCCCAACCCCCCAAATTAGGAGAGTTAAACATGGTGCCCATCGCAAAAATTAGGTCTTTGTGGAGAATGTCAGAGCCCAGATCTGGGTAGGCACTAGCATTAACATTTTGAGTAATAATTGTGTTTCATTAACATACACAAAATGATGTTGTGCAGGCTTTTGGCCCAGGGGAAAACTGGAACATGAGATCACAGTTACCTGGGTCATTATGGTCTAGCATGGGGCTTTACTCCCTGGTATAAAACATACCAAGGAAGCCCAGTGAAACTGATTTTACTTCTATCTTCCCTGAGTGTGCACATCCATAGCTGACCTATAGTTGCCATCCACCCTACTGCTGTCCACCTGTGCAGTTAGAGAAACTGCTTTATCATTGGCTTACCACCAGAGCTTCCTTCTTTGTTCTATTTACTTTTGTCTTTGTTTTTTTCATACTAACCTTGAACTCACAGTGAAGCCAAAGATGACTTTGAATTCCCAATCCTTACTGTTTCATTTGCCTCTAGAACACTGCTGCGAGATACCAGGCTAGCTGTGCTATTTTATCTTTTCTAAAGACTTATTTATTTTTGTTTTGTGCATCTGGGTGGTTTTGCCTCTATGTATGTCTGTACACTATGTGTATGCAAAGACTGTGCAAGCCAGAAGAAGGCTTCAAAACTGGAATTACATACTGTTGTTAACCACCATATGGGGGCTGGAATCTGAATTCACTCATAGCTCCACACTCTTTGTTTTGAAATCTCTAGAAACCCAGACCACTCAGGTGCCATTTGGAAGCATATAAATTCTAGGTGGCATGAATCATTCTCCCCTGGGAAGTCATCTTTTTTGGTTCTTTCTTTTCATTTTCTTAACCCTCAGCCTGACATTTTTGTTAAGATCTTGAAAAGTTCTTTAACACTTGTACTGAGCACAGAAAGACACTCAAGACTCTTCAAAAGGGGTCAACTTGAAAAGACTGTTATGAATACTAGATGGAGAAATTTGAAAGTAAGCATAATGCTATGTGTGTTGAAATATGTCATTTACCACCCCAAATTTCATCAGGACATAACTAAACCTACTCTGACAACTGATTAAACTATCAATTTATGGTTAACAGGACAAACAACTTTCCAGGTTAGCTGGGATCTGTTTCTTCAACGGTAATTAAAAACTACAAGGAGAGAAATGAGAAGACTCTCAGCGCAAGAGATAAGATAGATCTGCAATTATAGAGTGTACTGACTTGTGTAAAAATCAATGTCATAAACTACGAAAATACAAAGGCCACTCAGGGAAATAGGATGAGGACTAGAATTTTAAGAATACCACAAAAATTACTGTTGTCCATTTTTGTCCTGTTTAAAGAAAAATGTTGTCTTTCAGGAGCGTGTACAAAAGTGATTATATCACAATAGATACGTGTGGGAGCTTACTTCACAGTAATTTAGGGCAGCTTGAAATAGACATGAGCAAAGAAACAAATTGATCAGGAATTCAGAACTGAAGCTGGATGTTGAGTGTGTTTGTGTTTACCTGATGACTTTTACATGTTTGCAAATTATGATGATGAAAAGGAAAGAATCAAAGGAATGAGCCTCAAGGCAATGTGTCACTCAGCATGGGTGGTAGTGGTTGTGGTGGTGGTGATGGTGTGTGTGTGTGTGTGTGTGTGTGTGTGTGTAGTGTGCCATGGCATGTATGTGGATGTTAGATAAAAACCCCAGGAGTTGCCCCTTGCCTTCAGTCTTGCTTTAAAAAGGGTATCTTTGTAGTTGTTCATTGTATACATCAGGGTAGCTAGCCTATAACCTTCTGGAGATTCTTTGTCTCCTGTCATGACAGAAGAACTGAGGTTATAATTGTATGCTATTGCACCTAACTTTTACATGGGACCAGAAGACCTGGACTTGGGCCTCATCCTTGTAAGATGAGCACTTTTCCCTCTGAGCCATTTATTCCACATGTCAGAAAATCTGCAAACGTTCATGTCTACTTACCTTGATTAATTTTTATATATTTCTCTGGAAACAAGGTCTCACTATGTAGCCCAGGCTAGTCTGGAACTTAAGATCCTCCTTGAAGGGTCTAAAGCCTCGGGTAGGCTGATAACTCAGTACAGGAAAGGTGACTTGACTGATCGCACCCACCATGGCTGTTGGGCTCTGATAGGAAAATCAGCATCACCCTCCCTCTCCCACAGGCCACTCTGCCTGCTGCTATTTACCACTCTGAGATTGCAGGGAACTAACCTGCAGATAGAATCTTCTACCTCAGATGTCCACCCTCCCCCTATCGTACTCCCTAAGCCATCTGCACTGTATGTGCACAGAGAGACATTCTTGCAGAGACTTCTGGCCCTTCAACTGTCCTGATTAAAATTCTACTTCAGAAGAGGTGACTCTCCTCCTAGCCTCTATTAATCCTGATCTAAACATTCCTGCCTTTCCATTCTAAGTTCTGTGGCTGCAGGTTTCTGTCTAACTGTATTCTCTCATGGCTCTTTGTTCTTTGCGGTAGAAGTTCTTTGAAAACTACTTTATATAGAACATTCAAAATGATTTACTACCAGTTTTGGCAACTCATAGTATTTTTAAGCCTGCTTTCTTTAGTTTTCTTATACATGAATCAGTCTTTGCAAGATGTTACAGTGTTTGGGGTTTCTGAGGAGAAAACCTGAATAAATCCAACAAAGTCCTTATTAAGTGACAACCAGACTGTCCCAAGAAGATTAGTGGGAAACATCCTTCCCATGCTGTTGGTTCCAGCTTTTAAGGGCAACTGTGACATATACAAAATGGCAGCTCTGGACATCTATAAGAAGCAAGCGTTGTTTATAGAAGTGGAGCGTGATAACAGTTAAATGGTCAGGCAGTTAACCTTTAGGGCAGGGCCACACTGTATAGCAATTTAGGGTAGGTCCAGAGAACAGTTTACCTTCAGGATTTATGGCTGGTCTATGTGACCAGAGACCAGTTTCATCCAAGATAGTTTCAGCACTTAAAGTATTCTTAGGAATGCTTTTATGAGATGACACAACTATAGTTCAGTAGCCCACAACAACGATTTTAAAATTTGAGCTTAACAGAAATCTTTTTACTCCATCTTGTAACATTTCTTTGAACTAATTCAAAGCATAAAATGCTGCAATGTCATGTTTCTGATGTATACTCACTGTAACTGACTATGTCATATTAGTGTAACAAACAGCTCAAGATTCAATGCTTTCAAGGTTGATTTTTGCCTGTGCTACCTATTCCTTTGGGTCAACTAGGGGCTCTTCTCAGTAGAGCACAGGTTACTACAGGTGCCATGTTGAAACACATTTCAGTAAGTTCACCAGTCTCAGACTTTTCCCCATCTCTTTATTCAGTAGCTTTTGTAGAATTCAATCAGCTGGGACTTTGACCTCCAACACTGACCTACTAGAGGAGGAAGTGACTGTAGAGCCTATGGAAGTCTACAAAAGGGATTGAATAAGGAAACTGGGAAAACGTTGGGGCTGGTGAACTTATTGAGGCACTGGAGAAAAGTTGGCCCTAGTGAGCGAGTGCACCAAGACTCTGCACCCCGGGCACAGCAAGACTTGTACATATATCTTCCAATTCATTATTTCCTCCTTTGCAATAAACCTGTAAATGCAGTAAAGTATCCCCCAGCACTCTGTGAGGTTTTCCAGCAAGTTACTGTACTTGAAGAATGGTTCATGATAATTTATAGTCTACTGATCAGAAAACACAACTATGTTAGACCCTAGGATTTGCATCTGAAGTGGTCGAAGGCTTGTAGGACTGAACATTTAAACTATGGGGTCTTCATTAACTATGTGTAGTCAAATTCAGAACTGAAATGAATTAGAAGACAGCTAGATATAATTATTGAAGTGAAGAAAGGTTATCATCAGAGAAAATAGCTCACATGGTAATCCATGAGCTAGTTCTTAAACATCCCAAAGGAAATGTGAGAGGTTATTATGTCCCACTTTATTGGCCAAAGCAAATCCTGTGGTCATAGTTCAGTGTGGTGCAATGATGGAAACAGACCTCTCGGAAGAAGGACACCTAATGATTGCTGACATTAACACAGTTGATCAGACCTTAGAATTTATTTTGAAAATACTTAAAAATTTATGCTCATTTTCCTTTATTGGATAGAATAAAGGTAACTTCAAAGGGGAACCACAGACTTCTCTTCTAGATCCCTTTTATGGCATAGTAATTTTTCTACTTTGACCCACATGCAGTCTTCTTTAAAGTCTACCTTGGTCATACAATCTTTAATTTATATAGTGTAAGTTAGGGTAAAATGAAACTACCAAACTGGACCAGCCTGTGGGTAGAAAGAGAGGTTTACTGAGGAGCAGAGAGAAGCACATTGGCAGAAAAAGCAGGAAGATTTTATATGACATTAAACATCGTGCATGGGTTGGGGTTGGGAAAGATACAGCCTGTTCCAAATTGACAGGGAACTGATTGACCTTTGTGGGAGGATTAAGGGGGGTTCCTAGTAAACAGTGACCCACCTTTAGGCCTCTATTTACTCTGGCCAAGGTACTTCTGTTTTGGGCATTGTCAAGAGACCTGCCATTCTGGAAGCTGCTTTGGACCTAACATATAGTAAGTCTTACTATTTCTCCTTCTCTCTTTCTATAGATTCTAATCCCTTAGGCATTTGAATAGCCAGCATATGAAGTGAGCTAGGTTTACAAAGAAATGTTACTGTTTTATTTTGAGTATAATGATCTTGTTTCCCTACACATTTACACTAATGGTCTATAAGAAAAATATAACATCTCAGTTCCTAAAGGTAAGTTATGACATACAAAGTTGAATTTTTATCTCTCTTTAGTTCTGTTTTCTTTATGAGTCATTCGTCTGTCTCCTGCCAAGCTGGCGCCTAAGATTCAACTGACCTTTCAGGCAAAAATAAACTTTCGGGAGCTATGGATCTTAATATCTACTGACTTTCTCAAAGGTGTCAGTCTGGAGGCTGGTTCCCTGCTGGTCTCCAATGTGCAGAGTCTGTAATGGATGAACACATGGCTTTGTCTAGTGAGGGTCCTCATCTGTTTCTTAACCATGCTCCCCCTGTCCTATCCCTTCTTCCAGTCCCTGAATGCCATTCCTTTTTGGCCACTGACCATGTACCTGCTTGCAGTGACATCATGTTGACCCCTGACACCTGGGGTCATCCATACAGCCATACCATTAGTGTTGTTTTCTTCTTTATCCTGTAAGGAATCCAAAGGCAATGGAAAACACAAAGTCTGTTTTTCCTTAGGAGCAAAAATCAGTTTACCCAGTGAAGACTTCCTTTTGAATGGAAACTACTCAGAACCTCAAGTAACTAGGCAAACTTTTGTATTTCTTTGCTGTCCATCCACCCATCTCTGGATATTAGAAAAGAGCCTTCTTTCTTTCATTTTCTCACACCATATCTTCTTTTTGTATTAGAGAACCAAGTTTAGAGTCTCCAACTCTTGGGCAGAAATAAAATCTCTGAGCTATAGAGAAGGCAAAGAAAATGGTTTGTTAGCTCCATAGAAAATATGCTATAGGGAAGACAGAAGTAGTTCAGCATGCCTGGCACTAAAGCTTGGTATCCTTTTGTGGAGTCTTATGAACATTACGTGCTGAACACTGCCTTGCTTTTTGTCTTTTTCTCTTTCCACAATGTATTCTTATCTCCTAGAGATTTGGATGACTATCAAAGGTCATGAAGAAAAAAAGGCAAAAAGGAAAACACTCAACTCCACATGCTCTAATTACATTTATTCTGTTTTACACATTTTTGTATAAATATACATTAGTGCCAGCAAGCAAATGCATACATCTGTAGATACTATAAACCCCAAAGAGACAATGCATTTTAATGATTTATTTTGCACAACTGCTCTGCATGCTTATGTGTGTGAATATATATGCAGATATACATTTATACTGATTCAAGTCATTCAACCAAAAGACAGTAATCAGTATGTATGACAAAATCAACCTGCACAAATTTTCATTCTTTATCCATGATAAGGAAGTGAAAAGTATTCATTTTCCCAAACAGAGATCTACTCAGTAACTATGAAAGAACAAACAAGGCTTGATTATGCCACTGTCCAATCATGGAGTAAAGTATAGGTTTGTTCACAAGGGGGGGATTTCAAAATGATTTGAGTAAAATGATAAGCAACAAGGAGGAAATGAACTGGCCAAGGCAGGAGATGTTAACTGAAGCAACCAAAGGTCAGTCAAACTGCCAAGGCGAGTGTTAGAGAGATGAGCACAGGCCAAGTTCAACTCTGAACCAGAGACAAAGGTTTAATTCTTATGAAAAGGAAGAGGGCCAGCTTTCCACACCTATGTCAGAATTATTTGTTTGTGATCTTCTGTGGTCGTGTATTCTTCCTGAAACTCATTGTAAGCTTCATGGTCTAAGCCAGAACTGGACCTTTATAAACTGAAAAAATCTGTGTCCTGTGGGAAATCCCCTGATTGTCTTTAGTTTGCTCTGTAGAAATTCGTTTCGGTTTTTACCATGTTGCTTTCAGAGTCACCTTCTTCTCATAAGTTAATTGAAATTATAGAAATTATACAACTCACAGACCATATGAAGCTCAAGAAGAAGGAAGACCGAAGTATGGACGCTTCAGTCCTACTTAGAAGGGGAGCAAAATAATCACAGGAGGTAGAGGGAGGGAGGGAGCTGGGAGGGAGAGAGAAGGGAGAGAAAAAGAGGAACAGGATCAGATGTGAGAGGAGACTCAGGAGAAGTACAGAAGGTCAGGAAATTGAATGGAGGTGTGTAGCAGTGGGGGATGTGGTACTGGAGGTAGTCACTAGAAAGTCCCAGATGCCAGGAAAGCAAGAGGCTCCCAGGACCCAACTGGGATGACTTAACTGAAATACTCAACAAATGGGAGAGAAAACCTGTAGAGACCATATCCAGGGGTTAGGCACAGCCCCTGGTTGAGGGATAGGGCCACCCCCCCACCTCAAAAATATTACCCCAGAATTGTTCCTGTCTAAAGGAAATGCAGGGGCAAAGAGTGGAGCAAAGACAGAAGGAAAGTTGATCTAGAGACTACCCCACCTAGGGAACCATTCTATCTGCAGCCACCAAACCCAGACACTATTGCTGATGCCAAGAAGTGCTTGCTGACAGGAACATGGTATAGCAGTCCCCTGAGAGGGTCTGCCAGAGCCTGACCAATACAGATGTGGATAGATGCTTGCAGCCATGAGACTAAGCATGGGAACCCCAGTGGAGGAGTTAGGGGAAGGACTGAAGGATCTGAAGGGGTTTGCAACCCTATAGGAAGAACAACAATATCAACTAACCAGAAACCCCCTCCCAGAGTTTCCAGGGACTAAACCATCAACCAAAGAGTACGCATGGAGGGACCCATGGCTCCAGCTACATATGTAGCAGAGGATTGCTTTATCTGGCATCAGTGGAAGTAGAGGACCTTGGTCTGTGAAGGCTCAATGACCCAGTGTAGGGGAATGTGAGGGGTGGGAGATGGGAGTGTATGTGTGGGTGAGTGAATACTCTCATAAAAGCAGTGGGAGAGGGGATGGTTTAAGGGTGTGTGTGGAGGGGAAACTAGGAAGGGGAATAACGTTTGAAATATCAATAAATAAAATAAGCAATAAAAATAGAAATTATAGAATGAAAGACCTAAACGTTCATCATATTAAATCTATTCCCTTCTCCCTGGCAACTGTCTTAGTGTTTACATTGCTGTAAGAGACATTATGACCAAGGCAACTCTTAAAAGAATAACATTTAATTGTGGATGGCTTACAGGTTCAGAAGTTCAGTTCATTATCATCAAAGTGGTGGCATGGCAGCATCCAGGCAGGCATGTTAAAGGAAGAGCTGAGATTTCTATGTCTTCATCTGAAAATCTCTAGGAGAAGACTGACTCCCACATGGTTAGGAGGATGGTCTCATTGAACACCCCCACAGTGACACACTTCATCCAACAAGGCCACACCTCCTAATAGTACCACTCCCTAGGCCAAGCATATTCAAACCACCACAGCAACTAAGGCTTATATAATATAGTAAGCAAAGCCATGCAGAAGTGTGTGTGTGTGTGTGGGAGGTGGTGGGGGGAGGTGGAGTGGGGTGGCATTCAGCAGCGGACTGGGGCTGATGTCCAGACTCCTGGCACTTAGAGCTTTTTGTTATGGCCTTTTGTCCTAAATGTGTTCTTAACTCATTTACAGAAGAGTTAAAGACTTATTAATTAATTAGTTTGTTTATTCTTTAATCAGTGCTTATAATCCAGACTTTATCCCCCTCCAAGTCTTCCCTGTGAATTTTCCTGATCCAATACCTCCTCCCCCTCCAAGAAGATGTCCCACCCCTACCCCCACTCCACCAGACCTCCCCACTCCCCAGGGTTTCGAATCTCTCAAGGGTTACGTACATCTTGTCTCACTGAGGCCAGACCAGGCAGTCATCTGCTGTATTTGTGTTGGAGTCCTCATATCTTCTGGTGAATGCTGTTTGGTTGGTGGCTCAGTGTCTGAGAGATCCGAGGGGTCCAGGTTAGTTGAGACTGCTGGTCCTCCTACAAGGTCACCCTTATCCTCAGCTTCTTCCAGCTTTTCTCTAATTCAACCGCAAGGGTCTCAGGCTTCTCCATTGCTGGTGAGATTGCAAACTGGTACACACGCTCTGGAAATCAATCTGGAGGTTCCACAGAAAATTGAAAATAGATCTTCCTGAAGACCCAGATATACCACTCTTGGGAATATACCCAAAAGATGCTCCACCATGACACAGGGGCACATGTTCCACTATATTCACAGCAGCTTTATTGTGATAGCTGGAAACAACCCAGATGTCTCATAATGGAAGAATGGATGCAGAAAATGTGGTTCCATTCACACAATGGAATACTATCCAGCTATTAAGAATAAGGACATCATGAGTTTTTTTTTTTTTTTTTGAGACAGGGTTTCTCTGTGTAGCCCTGGCTGTCCTGGAACTCACTCCGTAGACCAGGCTGGCCTCGAACTCAGAAATCCACCTGTCTCTGCCTCCCGAGTGCTGGGATTAAAGGCGTGCCCACCACTGCCCAGCGACATCATGAGTTTTGCAACAGATCAATGGAACTAGAAAATATCACCCTTAGTGAACATACTTCACATGTTCAGGAAGATGGAAGCCCACATATGTTCTTACTATTATATTATGTATAGTTGAAGACAAAGCACAAGACAAGGACATGTAATATGATAAGGCCATCTTTCCCTGTTTACAGGAGCTCTGTGGACAAGGATTGAAATAAGGGCAGATACCAGAGGTAGAGTGCTTGTTGTGGGAATGTTGCTGGGGTAATTGGGGTTAAAATTGTTATTGCAGACTTGGCAGAAATTATAGACCAATAAGCGTGACCAAGTCAGCAGAAGACACAAAAATCTATGAAGAGAAAATGCTTTGAGTCTCCAACTCGATAAAGAGAAAATGGACAAATCTTTTAACCACAAATGCCACCTGATTTAGAATTATTTACTCATTGATTTACTTCCATATTACATTGTTCTAGGATACAAAGCATCAGTTCAGCTCTCAACTTTCCTCAAATTATATTCTAGAGGTTTGCCCCTCTGTTTCGCTTCCCTTTTCTGCAGCCTGCTTCCAGAGATGCTATGCAATTAGTTGGAGCTTTTCAGCTTTCCTCACCTGTGTGCTTTCCTTCCTCACTCATAAAGACTTAAACTTTCTGCTATTGAGTTGAGAAATTTTTTCTATTTCTTTACAAAACACTTCCGATTATAAAGAACACCCGTGATGTTCTTCAATGTGTGTTATCTGTTGCCTTAAGTTTAAGACATGCAAACTTCAGCCTTTTGTCCTGAGTAGTCTATAAAAGAAAAATCACAGCATTGTCCTGTGGCAGCTTTGAGACACAAACTAGGGAAGCAGTAGGGGCAGCCTATTGCAGTTTCCCCCTTTCCTGACACTCTTGAAAACAGTGTCAGTGGAGAATCTCCAGGGAGAGGGGGACTGTATAGGAATGCATGTCACACAAACAGGAGATGTGAAGCCAATATCAGCTCACTGCTAGGGGTAAAACACCCACCAGAGGTTGGTCACAGAGAGGTCCTAGATACCTGTCTACTTTGTTTCAGATTTGAGTATTTTATAGCACTGGTAATATTTTCTACGAGTCCTCTTATTCTTCTACTGTAGAAAGAAAAAACATAGCACATAGAACCTGTACAGTTAAAGATGAGCACACGAATCCTTATATTGAATGAGTACATGCATCATCATATAGAATGACTATGTGAACCTCCGTGTAAGATGAGTTCACCAAATGAAATAAGTGTGAATCCTATTGAAACACTGTCCAGGGGTTGTCATCTTTTTACAGTTTCATTTAACGTAGAAATAACAAGGTCATATTGCTTATTTATCTTAATACAATGTTTGATATATACTTTATTTTGTAAGATTATAAGATGATGATCAGTTTAATATATAGTTATCACTACTGAATAAATCAAATCTTTGAGGGAAAATGTAGAACTATCATACTTCAGCACTCTTTCCCTGCTAAAGGGGAGAGAAAGCCAGGCCTGTCTTGTGTGTTATCATTGGTAGACATGCCCACAATCTCAGAAATGAGTTTGGTTTCCTCCTATTTTGTTGAATATAATCAGAAGACATACATTGTCATTGTTGCTGATTTTAATAAGCCCAGTGAAAATATTTAGAAGTTAGAAACTACAATGGTTTGAATAACATGGCACCCATAATCTTGTGAATTTGAATGTTTGGTCTTCAGTTGGTGGATCTGTTTAGGCTGATGTAGAAGGCATAGAGTATAATAGAAATTTCTCAATGAGAAGTCACTCCACACACTTAGTGATGAAGGAAAGCTCCTTACTTAAGTCTCTGGCCTATTGGGACCAATGCCCAAATAAGAGTCAGCATTGAACAGAAGATTTTACTAACTTAAAAAATCTTAAGCTTATGCAGTCCACAAACACTATCACTCTTAAATCTCTTTCAGGTTTTGCCTCTATATTACACTTTATAAAGTTTGAAGAGAGACGAGAGACAGCAAGTCTGGCCACTTACACTGATAGGAGATTTACACTGCAAAGACTATGTAGTGCCAGAATGATTTCAAGTGCACCAGTATTGTTCTTTTTGAATAGTTGTTGCTCAGGAGGATCATCTTACCCACTTGACAGAATTATGATTTTCCTGATAAAAGCACAGGGGACTAATGGCAGACCTAGAGTTAATGATAGTCGTGACCTTACACTGTGCCCCTATCCCCCCTCCAGCTGCCTGTTGTAGGAGGGATTGCCTTGTGTGGTGCACCTGGGAGCTGGTCAACCTTGGTGAATAAACATTTAGATCCTAGCCTAGCAAGTTCCCCTTATCTCTAAGAGGCCTGGTTAGCATGCTACTTATCTTGGGGATATTTTAGTTCCCTTAGCTAAATTCCTTTTGTGTGACTTAATGTCTCCTAAGTAAATCTATTAGCCAGTCCTTTATGACATCAATTCTATTACTTTGAAATTTGTCTACATCAGGAAGAAATGTTTTCACAGCCTAAAGACTTGAGCCATTTTTGGGTTTACTCTCTTTGCTTCTTTCTTGCATTTGAGATATGAGGCCTCTGCTGTTCCAGACTGCCTAGCTCAGTGCTTGCTGCCAGTCTTCCCCATTGTGATGACGTTGGAGTCATATCGATGGGATCCTAAGCCCAAAGTAAACCCTTCTTTCTCTAAGATCTACAAGATGTCTTGCTTATGGTCATAACATAGTCATAGAAATGAGCTAGGATAGTGTTAGCCTTTCACATTTAGATCATCAAAGCATTTGCTGCCATTTATCAATCAAGCACCTAAAGCTTTCACTTTTCTTAGTGGTATGATCCAAGGGTCACTGCTGCAGAGATGTTGTTCACCAAGACCTCTAACCTGTCTGTTATTTCATCTGGGTCTGTGCCAGGGTTGTCCTGATTTTCAAGATCATGAATGAAGGGTTATTCACCTGCACAGACAGCTTTATTCTCATGACTCTTGATTTAGTGATTGCCATTTTTTCTAATCCATTTCTTGTTTTTCAAAATCATTTCAATGTGGTATTGAAGAGAAATGACATTATAATTACAGTGCCCCAGACATAACTACAGTTCAAGCTCTCCTTTTCTTAATCCTCATTTATCCTAATGAGTAAGTTATACTCCAGTCTAAAAGGTCTTAAATGTTTTGCAAAACTAAAATTTTAGTTTGTTCCTTTTTGTGAGAGAGTGATGGGAGAGGGACACTAGAGGGAGGTATGGTAGATGGATGTGGTCAAAGTACATTGTATGAGTGAACATCTCAAGGAATGAATACAAATATTATTAAAAATAAGTTTAAGTTTATAACAAAAAGATGATTTAGGGGAGAAAGCCACTGATACTTCCCTCTCTCTTTCAGTGAATGCACGTAATTTAAGCTCTGCAAGTCTCTGTTTCCTGTCATTAAAGTGGGGATAACAATACTATCTACTTCACATGACTACAGAGCACCTAAGTACAGCTTTCTGTAATAGACTATAAGAGACTTGCATGCAGAAGTCTCTTCCTTTCTGAAACAATATCTCTGATGTAGTGGTAGAAATTCTTGCTCAATTGACTAATGATGGTGTTTGGTAGACACCTCAAAGTCTCCTAATTGCTCCTTACCTAAAATCCTGGTATGATTTACCAGGCTATGAGCATCATATAATTTCTCCATTGAAGCTATTTGCATAAGTTAATATTGCTTTCTGTAGCTATGAGACATTGATTGTATCAGTGAGTCTCTTTGTGCCTGTGTTCTGATCTATAAATGTACATTTTATCATGTTGAGGGAACTGAATGAGTTAAGACTTGTAACATTCTTGTAACAGTGTTTTGAAAATCTGGACATCCCCCAGTGTCTATAGAAGATTATTTCTATTACCTTTCAGAAAAGCTGTTTGTATGAAATGATGTAATATTCTATAAAATTACATGCATTTTTCCATATCTGTTATTTAGCTATAAATTAGTTTTAATGTTCAGCACAGTGCAAATATGTATATAGTTGTTAAACTGCATTATTTTGGCAATAATAATAAGTACATATTCAATATAATAAATATGTTTTCATTATTTTCAGATTTATTACTTTTTTATATAGGTATTTTGCCTTTCTGCATGCCTATGTACCACAAATTGCATGCCTGGTACCTATAGAGGCCAGATCCTCTGGTAGTGGGGTTACAGATGGTTGTAGGTTTCCATGTGGGCTGGATATGAGCTTGAAATCAAACCCATGTGCTCCAGAAGTAAAGCTAATGCTTTTAACTGCTAAGCCATCTCTCCAGCCCATGTTTTCAACTATTTTGATCTGTAACTGACTGAACCTGTGGAAGACAAACCTACAGAAATGGAAAACCAACTTTGAAGCCACCTCAAAAAAGATGAAAGAATATTAGTTGCTATTAGTCTAATGAATTTAAGGTTGGAATTCCCAGTTATTATAGGAATTGTTCTGAGAACTTGTTTATTTATGTAGCAGATGTACAAATAGTGTCATGTATTAGTTCACTAATATATCTCCAGATTCTACAAAATAGCTACTGTATCTTCCCTTTATAGATCCAGAAGCTAAAATGTAGAAATGTTAAGTTCTGGCCTATCCTCAGTGACAAATAAAAGCACATGGTAAAAACTACAGGTGTCTGCAAACTTTCCAAACTCCAAATCACAGGTAGCCTCATCTGAGCCACAGACACAATAAAGATATTTCCTTTTAGAAAAGACGGTGGATTGTATCACAAAGTCTTAAAACACTGATGAAGAAGAAGATTTTAAAGGAGAGTATAAGGTGCTTTTCTGCTGGACATTTTTGTGTAGTTAGAAAGAGAAGACAAGAAGAAAGAAGGGAAACATCAGGCAGCTACACCAGAGCTGCAGAGCAGTGCCGTCATCCTCCTTCTGCCCAGTGGTAAGAAGATAACCAATTTGAGCTAAAACACATTTAAAGGCTCCAAAGTAAGTTCTCAGAATTAGACCTGGAGACTTTTATGAGCTTTACAAAGGTAGCCTGTCAAACACATGCAGCTGAATACCACTGAGGAAGAAAAAATGAGTTTAGCACATCACCATAGGTAACAACAAATTTTAGATGAAATTAAAAAAAGAAAAACAAATAAAGCCTGCAATCCTAGACTTGGATTGGCTACTATCTTAGTTTATGCTGCTATTACAAAATACCTGAGTATTGGAACATGTTTCATGAATGAGGTTATGAATGAGGTTATGAATGAGGTTGTGTGAGAATTCTGAGTGCTTATAAGAAAATTCCAGGAAAACATTTCTAAAGGTTGCTGCACACAGCACCACCAACATTTGTTCAACCAGTTTAGCTCAGGTGAACTATTTGACCCCAGGCACAGGAAATATTCCACATTGAGACAGTTTGCCAGAGAAGGATCTGAGGTTCAGGGTTACTGTTTTATAACCATTTATTCTTGCAACAACTGATTTATCTCAGCTATTAAGGTAGAAGTTCACTATGTCTGGATAGCTCTCTGAGCTTGATGCAAAATGATGGAATCTCTTTCTCAGTGGGACTTCTTCTTTTCCACTGAACTTATCTGTAAAATGTCTCTAAGCACAAGTGCCTGAACGTATTGGAGGATACCCTGCAGAGAACTTCCTACAAATGTCACATGATTCAGCACAGAAGTCCCTCTCAGCCCTTCTTGCCATATGATAATAAGGTACTTTTATGACCAATCCCTTCCCACCTGTAACCCTTCCCAAACCATTATATATCCTACTCTTGGAGCAATAAAATAGAGCCATCTCACTGAAGCTGTCTTCAGAGGTCCTTCTGTCATATTTATGGCCATGGGAAACCTGCTCACTGCTTCTGCTCCCTCCACCCTCATGAGGTGGTGGTGAATGACCCAAGAAGAAAGGGAGACCCAAACTTTCTAACAGAAATGCTTCACATGACCTAACCACTAGGCTCTGCATCCTTAAGGTTCTTCTATGTCTCACATCAACTATACACTGGGAACCAAACCTCCAGAATGTAACTCTTTAGAAGATTCCACATCCAAAACACAACAGGCATAAAAATTAAATTGGATTCTTTCAAAGGTCCAAGATAGATTAAGTATAAAGTTTTTAACTGAGTTGAAATTAAGAACTTCTGTTTATAAAAATATTATTAAAAATGTGAAAACAGCATATGGCATATAAGAAGGTATCTGTGAATTTTAAAAATAAAAGAAGCATTTTTATCTCTTGTTTCTTACTGCAAAGAACAATATGAAAAACTCCGAGAATACAAAAGGAAAGTCCACCAGAGAGTTGAATTACTTCATATTTAATCAAAGAAATCTTCTGAAATTTCAGTAAGCACAAGACTCCTAATTATATTAGTCACCAGGGAAATGAAAACTATAATGTAATTCTAATTCATAACTAACACTGTGGAGATGGATACACCATATCATAGAACCTAGCAAATTTACCCCCGTCTGCTAGCTACTGTTCAGATAAAAGACTCAGAACCATAAGTAAGGGTGTTTGTTGAAGTATTATTTATAGTCCCAGGATGTTGTACTTACAACTCACAGCAGCTGTTACTGCCTGCATACGATCCAGCTAGTCAACATTCGCAAAGAGTTCATGAGCCACCTACCCCTAGGTGAGAAGGTATACACAGGATTTTCTGAGGGAAAAGAAGGCTCAGTTTTCTTTAAGGGTGTGGCTCCTGGCAGTGGACTACCATTAAGTGGATGGCTTTACAACTAGTTGCATATGGACAGAGCATATGATGGGTTATTTAAAAAAAATAGAAGGAGGAGGAGGAGGAGGAGAAAGAAGAAGAAGAGGGGAGGAGGAAGAAGAGGGGAGAAGGAAGAGGAAGGAGAAGAAGGAGGAGGAGAAGAAGGAGGAGAAGGAGAAGGAGGAGGAGGGGAGGAGGAGGAGGAGACACTGAGTTGGGGAGGGGAGGGAGATGGGTGGTAGATCTTGGAGGAGTTAAAAGAAGACTTTAGGAATGAATATGATAAAAATACTCATCAAGTTCTCAAAGAATTGATAAAAACATTTTTAAATTTTAAATGCCCATTAATAACACACTGTATACACTATGTACATTTTTATAATAGTATACTATATAACACTGAGAATTAATGATCACTAGCCATTAAAATAAACAATACCTAAGTACAGAACTATATAAAGAATCGGACCTGTAAAAGCATACATTGTAAAATTAAATGAAGTCTAGTATGGGTACCAGACATCTTGATGACAGAGTGAGTAAAGACTGTGGTGATCCCTATAAGGAATCATGACTAGAAGGAAATCAAGAATTTGCTAGCATGTCACTGATGTTCCTTTTGATCTGGCATTGGTGAAAATGCTGTTTAGTCTGTGACATTTATCAGGCTGTTAATCTGGCATTTGTACATGAGTTCTGTTATATATTGTACCTCAGCACAAGATTAACATACGGACTGCCCCCATCTTCTTTGTTAAAGAATATCTATATTCCCTTAATGTACAGACCTATTCTGTTCTACCTCAAGACTTCTGAAAGAACTCAAGTCCATACTCACATTTCATTTTGAAAAGAGACAGAAAGGAGGCCTTTGGCAGTCAGACTTGAGTGGAGCAGAAAGGGCAGTGGCCAATTTTGGATGGGTCCCTAAAGCAGTCTGGATTTACAGAAACACTGACATTTTCAGAGCTAACTAAACGGATGGGGAAAACTGACTCTAGGCGCCTTTGCCACTTCTCAGCTCCTCATTCAACAACTAGCACATAGCATCCACCAGGAGCATTCTATGTAGATACATGCCACTTTCAAACAGATGGACAGCTATCTTGGCTTCCAAGTCCTAGGGAATTGCCTAAGTGATACTATTAGATCAGGTCCTGATGACTGGTCCAGATAGCCACACCCTGTGTGGTGACATCATGGTTCACACAAGACCAAGGAGGAAATCAGTATGAGCATTTGGGACAGTACTACTGTGACACAAATAGCTGTCGGTTCAGCTACCTCCTGGGCTTACATGTTCTGTTTCATCATGTTCTGTTTCATCATGTTCTGTTTCATCATTTTGTGATGTTTTAAATGTATTGAAATGTCACCATGGTGAAGAATAATTTTAATCATCCCACAATATTTCCGTGACTAATGGAGGTAATATTTGGGTCTTTCATAATCTTTGATACTGTGACAAGGTCATATCTATATGGACTGTATCACAGTCACCCATTGTCACCTCTTAAATAGTAAAGAAATGAGGTAATGGACATAAGTCGTGGTGGTATGGTACTCTTCACATGTAAGACTCCCACAGTGGACACTTAAGTTGTTCTTTGGAAATATATTGATTTTAAATAATAACATTGAAAACTCACAAGAGAAATATAGGCACCAGAAATTTCATCTAATTGAACCTGTTGATTATGCCAAAAGAATCAATAATATTAAGCAAATTCATATCCTAGACATCCAAATGCCATACAGACATCAATTCAAATTATTAGACTTTATTTTCTTGACTCATTGCTATTAATTGAAAACAAACAAAATATAAGAAAGATGTTACTTGAATTAAGTAAAATATTTAATGCCTAAGCTGAAGTTTGCATTTACTAAATTAAAAATGTTGTACCCATCACATTACTGACTTTTAAGCAAAAAAATAAAAATAAAAGAAAAAGAAAAAGAAAAAAGTGGTCACATAAAATGATAGAATTGAAATCCTGTTTCCTTATTTTCTTATGCAATGTTCTATCACTCTTTAATTAGAATATATTAATTAAATTCAGGGATACGCTCTTCCCTAATAAGGAAAAAAAACTGCATAGGAATTAATCAAGTCTTCTAAATTTTAAGTTTGTTCTCTAAATTCACTTGTATATCTGAGTCTGGAGACAAACTCTACAGATAGGTGTTCTCTAATTAAATGCCTTGACATGTAATATTTTTTAAACAAGTAAGTAATAAAAACAGGCTAACTTGAAGCATGGTTAGATATTATTAAAATGCAAAAGGAGAACAGAGAAAGAGCTACCCTCCCAGGAGTGTGGACAAGCCTGTGATCAGGTGGTAAGACCAGTATCTCTGCTCAGAGGGACCAGCCCGGAACCTCCAGTACACAGGGACCTACAAGCAGCCTGGGATAGCAGCCTTCCAAGTCTCCTTCTGCGGCTGGGGACCCCAGTTTGTGCCACAGAGCTCAATAACCAAAAAGTGCAGGGAGAAGGCTAGGATCCAAGGAGTGCAGACAAGCCCTTGAGTGGAGGTAAGACAGGCTCCACTGCTCAGCAGGACCCACCTGGAATCTGCAGACACTGGGACAGATGAACAGCCTGGTACAGGAGCCTTCTGGTTTACTTATGAGGTCTGTACCATGCAGCTCCATACCCAAATAGCACAGGGAAAGAACTACACTTCCAGGAGTGTGGACAAGGCTATGATCAGGGGTAAGGTCAGCACCTCTGCTCAGAGAGACCCATCCAGGACCCTCAGGGCACAGGGACTGAGGAGTGACCTTCTGGATTCCTTCTGAGCCCGGGGAGCAGATCCCATGACACAAGTCCAAAACACTCAGTGTCAGGAGAGAGCTGGTCTCCCAGGAGTGTTGACACACATTTGAGCACAGAAAGACCACCACTTTGCTTCAAATTCCTCAATCAAGAGGGATCCTCGCCGAACCATCAGGACACAGGAACCAAGGAACAGCTGGGGACAGGATTCTTCTGGTTTCTGTCTGCACCCCAGAGCTGACCCTGTGCCACAGCTCTCCAAACCCAAATTCCTCTCAGAGAGAGCTGGTCTCCAAGTTGTAATGATGAGAAGGATTTCAGGAGAGAAAAGCCACAGACAGAATGAGCAAGACCAGCTAACACCAGAGATAATCATATGACGAAAGGCAAGGGCAAGAATATAAGGAACAGAAACCAAGGCAACTTGACATCATCAGAACCCAGTTCTTCTACCACAACGAGCCCTGGATACCCCAGCACTCCAGAAAAAGGAGACTCAGATTGAAAATCACTTCTCATGATGATGATAGAAGACATTAAGAAGGAAATAAATAACTCCTTTAAAGAAATACAAGAGAACACAGGTAGACAGTCAGAATCCCTTAAAGAGGAAATACAGGAAAACACAATCAAACAGGCAAAGAAAATGAATAAAACCATCCAGGATCAAAAATGGAAATAGAAACAATAAAGAAATCACAAATGGAGACAACCCTGGAGATAGAAACCCTAGGAAAGAGATCAGGAGTCATAGATGCAAGCATCACTAACAGAGTACAAGAGATAGAAGAGAGAATTTCAGGTGCAGAAGATACTATAGAAAACATTGACACAACATTCAAAGAAAATGGAAAATGCAAAAAGCTCCTAATCCAAAACATCCAGGAAATCCAGGACACAATAAGACCAAACCTAAGGATCATAGGTATAAAAGAGAGTGAAGATTCTCAACTTAAAGGGCCAGTAAATATCTTCAACAAAATCATAGAAGAAAATTTCCCTAACCTAAAGAAAGAGATGAACATAAACATTCAAGAAGCCTACAGAACTCCAAATAGATTGGACTAGAAAAGAAATTCCTCCTGTCACATAATAGTCAAAACACCAAATAAACAAAAAAGTAAAGAATATTAAAAGCAGTAAGGGAAAAGGGTCAAGTCACATATAAAAGCAGACCTATCAGAATTACACCAGACTTCCCACCAGAGACTATGAAAGCTAGAAGATCCTGGACAGATCTCATACAGACCCTAAGAGAACCCAAGTGCCAACCCAGGCTGCTATACCCAGCAAAACTCTCAATTACCATAGATGGTGAAACAAAGATATTTCCATGACAAAACCAAATTTACACAATATCTTTCTACAAACCCAGTCTTACAAAGGATAATAGATTAAAAATGCCAACACAAGGAGGGATCTACACCCTAGAAAAAGCAAGAAAGTAGTCTTTCAACAAACCCAAAAGAAGATAAAAATAACACTAAAAATAACAGGAAGCAACAATCACCATTTCTTAATATCTCTTAACATCAATGGACTCAATTCCCCAATAAAAATACATAGACTAACAGACTGGATACATAAACAGGACCCAGTATTTTGCTGCATCCAGGAAACACACCTCAGGGTTAAAGACAAAGAGTAACTCAGAGTAAAGGGCTGGAAAACAATTTTCCAGGCAAATGGTCCCAAGAAACATCAGGAGTAGCCATTCTAATATCAGATAAAATCAACTTCAATGAGAAGTCATCAAAAAAAGATAAGGAAGGACACTTCATAATCATCAAAGGAAAAATCTAACAAAAAGAACTCTCAATTCTGAACATCTTTGTTCCAAATGGAAGGGCACCCACATTCATAAAAAAACTTTACTAAAGCTCAAAGCACACATTGCACCTCACAAAATAATAGTGGGGGCCTTCAACATCCCACTCTCATCAATGAATAGATCTTGGAAACACAAACTAAACAGAGACACAGTGAAGCTAAGAGAGGTTATGGACCAAATGAATTTAACAGATATCTATAGAACATTTCATCCTAAGTCAAAAGAATATACCACCTTCTCAGCAACTCATGGTACCTTCTCCAAAATTAACCATATAATCGGTCACAAAACAAATCTCAACAGATATAAGAAGACTGAAATAATCCCATGCCTCCTTTCAGATCACTATGAATTAAGACTGGTCTACAATGGCAACAAAAACAACAGAAAGCCCACATGGAAGCTGAACAATGCTCTCCTCAATGATAACTTGGTCAAGGAAGAAATAAAGAAAAAAAATCAAAGAATTTCTAGAATTTAATGAAAATAAAAGTACAACATACCCAAACTTATGGGACCCAATGAAAGCAGTGTTAATAGGAAAACTCATAGCTCTGAGTGCCTCCAGAAAGAAACTGAAGAGAGCATACACTAACAGCTTAACAGCACATCTGAAACTCTAGAACAAAAAAAAAAAAAAGCTAATACAACCAAGAGGAGTAGAAGGCAAGAAATAATCAAACTCAGGACTGAAATCAACCAAGTAGAAACAAAAAGAACTATATAAAGAATCAACAAAACTAGTAGCTGGTTCTTTGAGAAAATCAACTAGATAGATAAACCCTTAGCCAGACTAACCAGAGCGCACAGAGACAATATCCAAATTAACAAAATCAGAATATTTTTAAAAAGGCAGATGTAAGAACAGAATCTGAGGAAATTAAAAAAATCATCATATCCTACTATAAAAGCCTATACTCAACAAAATTGGAAAATCTGGAGGAAATGGACAAGTTTCTAGATAGATACCAAATACCAACATTAAGTCAGGATCGGATAAACCATCTAAACAGTCCCATAACCCCTAAAGAAATAAAAGCAGTCATTAAAAGTCTCCCAACCAAAAAAAGCCCAGGACCAGATGGGTTTAGTGCAGAATTCTATGGGACCATCAAAGAAGACCTAATACCAATACTCTTCAAACTATTCCACAAAATAGAAACAGAAGTAACACAACCTAATTCATTCTATGAGGCCACAGTTACACTGATACCAAAACCTCACAAAGACCCAACAAAGAAAGAAAACTACAGATCAATTTTCCTTATCCATATCAATGGAAAAATACTCAATAAAATTCTCCCAAACTGAAGCCAAGAACACATCAAAACGATCATTCATCATGATCCAGTAGGCTTCATCCCAGGGATGCAGGGATGGTTCAATACCCAGAAATACATCACTGTAATAGACTACATAAACAAACTGAAAGAAAAAAAACACATGGTAATTTCATTAGATACAGAGAAAGCATTTGACAAAATTCAACATCCCTTCATTATAAAAGTCTTGGAAAGATCAGGAATTGAAGGTCCATACCTAAACCTAGTAAAAGTAATATACAGCAAACCAGTGGCCAACATCAAACTAAATGGAGAGAAACTAGAAGCCTTCCCACTAAAATCAGGGACTAGACAATGCTGTCCACTCTCTCCCTATCTATTCAATATAGTACTTGAATTTCTAGCTAGAGCAATTAGACAACAAAAGGAGGTCAAAGTGATACAAATTGGAAACGAAGAAATAAAAATGTCAATATTTTCAGATGATATGATCTTATACTTGAGTGACCCAAAAAACTCCACCAGAGAACTCCTACAGATGAGAAACAACTTCAGCAAAGTGGCCAGATACAAAATTAACTCAAACAAATCAGTAGCCTTCCTATACTTGAAGGATAAACAGGCTGAAAAAGAAATTAGGGAAATGACACCCTTCACAATAGTCACAAACAATGTAAAGTATCTTGGAGTGATTCTAAACAAAAAAGTGAAGGATCTGTATGACAAGAACTTCAAGTCTCTGAAGAAAGAAATCCAAGACCTCAGGAGATGGAAAGTCCTCCCATGCTCATTGATTGGCAGGATTAATACAGTAAAAATAGCCATCTTGCTGAAAGCAATCTACAGATTCAATGCAATCACCATCCAAATTCCAACTCAATTCCTCATAGACTTAGAAAGAGCAATTTTCAAATTCATTTGGAATAACAAAAAAACCAGGATAGCAAAAAGTATTCTCAACAATAAAAGAACTACTGGGGTAATCAGCATCCCTGTCCTCAAGCTGTACTACAGAGCAGTAGTGATAAAAACTGCATGGTATTGGTACAGTGACAGGCAGGTAGATCAATGGAATAGAATTGAAGACCCAGAAATGAACCCACACACCTATGGTCACTTGATCTTTGACAAAGGAGCTAAAAGCATTCAGTGGAAACAAGACAGCATTTTCAACAAATGGTGCTGGCCATCAACATGTAGAAGAATGCAAATTGATCCATTTCTATCTCCCTGTACAAAGCTCAAGTCCAAGTGGATCAAGAACCTCCACATAAAACCAGATACACTGAATTTAATAGAAGAGAAAGTGGGGAAAATTCTCGTACACATAGGCACAGGGGAAAACTTCCTGAACAGAACACCAATGGCTTATGCTCTAATATCAAGAATCGACAAATGGGACCTCATAAAATTGCAAAGCTTCTGTCAGGCAAAGGACACAATCAATAGGACAAGACAGCAACCAACAGATTGAGAAAAGATCTTTACCAATACTGTGTCTGATATAGGGCTAATATCCAAGGTATACAAAGAACTCAAGAAGTTATACTCCAAAGAACCAAATAACCCTATCAGAAAATGGGGAACAGAGCTAAACACAGAATTCTCAACTGGGGAATTCGTAGGGCTGAGAAGCACCTAAAGAAATGTTCAACATTCTTAGTCATCAGGGAAATGATCATCAAAACAGCCCTGAGATTCCACCTCACACCAGTCAGAATGGCTAAGAACAAAAACTCAGGTGACAGCAGATGTTGGCAAGGATGTGGAGAAAGAGGAACATTCCTCCATTGCTGGTGGGATTGCAAGCTGGTACAACCACTCTGGAAATCAGTTTGTCAGACCTTCAGGAAATTGTTCATAATACTTCCTGCGGACCCAGCTATACCACTCCTGAGCATATACCCAGAAGATTATCCAACATGTAATAAGGACACATGCTCCACTATGTTCACAGCAGCCTTATTTATAATAGCCAGAAGCTGGAAACAACCCAAATGTCCCTCCACAGAGGAATGGATACAGAAAATGTGGTACATTTACACAATGGAATACTACTCAGCAATTAAAAACAATGACTTCATGAAATTCATAGGCAAATGGATGGAACTTGAAAATATCACCCTGAGTGAGGTAACTCAGTCACAAAAGAATGAACATGGTATGTACTCACTGATAAGCAGATATTAGTCCAAAATTTAGGAACACCCATGATTCAATTCATAGCAACTGTTGGACTAAGCATGGGGTCCCAGATGGAGGAATTTAAGAAGGCACTGAAGCAACTGAGGGAGTTTGCAGACCCATGGGGAGGTAGCAACAGTGTCAACTGATGTTCCCAGAGAGTGAACCACCCACCAAAGTATGCATATGGAGGGGCCCATGGTGCTGGCCACATATGTGGTAAGGAGAGCCTTGTTGACCATCAGTGGGAGGAGAGGCCCATGAGTCTGAGACTATTAGATTCCCCAGTATAGGGGAATGCCAGGGAGGGAAGACTGGGGTGGGTGGGTGGGTTGTTGGGTGGGTGGGGGAATACCCTCACAGAGGCAGGTGGAGGGGCGATAGGATAGGGGGTTTCCAAAGGGGAGACCTAGAAAGGAGAAAACATTTGAAATGTTTAAAGTATTAAAACAAAAATAAAAATAAAATGCAAAAGAATAAACAATATAATAAAAACAATAAAGTCTTGTATAGATGGTTCTCCAGGGAAGACATACAAATAGCCAATATACAAATGGAAAGATGCTCATTATTATTAATCTTCTATGATCTTTAAATCAAAACTGTAAGGAGATATCATCAAACAGTAACGACACAACAGAATATAGTGAGTGTTGGCATGGATTTGGAGAAATTGGAATGTCACAAGTTGAAGCCACAGTGAAGAACCATAGGAAATTATGATGATTACTCCCTCCCAAATTGAAAATAGAATAATTTTATCATCCTGAATTCTATTTCTGGGTATATACTTAAAAGAATTAAACAGAGCTTTGAATACATAAATGTGTAACCATTTTTACAGCATGTGCTGTCACTTGAGTTGTTGATTTTAACCTTTTTTAAAGGTGTAAGAAAGAATCATTTTGATTGTATTTCCATGACGGCCAAGGGAGGTGAACATTTCCTTAGTGCTTCTTAGCCATTAGGGATTCTTGTTGAAAATTCTGTTTAGTTCTGTACCTCATTTTTTAATTGGGCTATTTGGTTTGTTGGTGTCTAGTTTAATGAGTTCTTTATATATTTTGTATATCAGCCCTCTGTTGGATGTAGGGTTGGTGAAGGTCTCTTTTAGGTTGCTGTTTTGTACTATTGGTGGTGTCCTTTGCTTTGTAAAGGCTTTTCCATTTCATGAGGTCCCATTTATTAATTGTTGATCTTAGTGCTCTTCCTGTTCTGTTCAGAACTTCAGTCTCTGAAGAAAGAAATTGAAGAAGATATCACAAGTAGGAAAGATCTCCCATGCTCATGGATTGGTAGGACTACCATAGTAAAAATTCCATCTTACAGATTCAAGGTGATTCCCATCAAAATTCCAGCACAATTGTTTATAGATCATGAAAGAGTAATTCTCAACTTCATATGGAAAAACAAGAAAGTCAAGATAGCTAAAACAATCCTGTACAATAAAAGAACATCTGGAGGTATTGCCTTTCCTGACCTCAAGCTGTACTATGGAGAAATAGTAATTAAAACTCTAAGGTATTGGTATAATAACAGACAGGTTGATCAACAGAATAGAATTGAAGACCCAGAAATAAACTCACACACATATCAATATTGATACTTGACAAGAAGCCAATACCATCGAAAGGATAAAAGAAAGCATCTTCAATAAGTGGTGCTGGTCTAACTGGTTGTCTGCATGTAGAAGAAGGCAAATAGATCCATATTTATCACCCTGCACAAAACTCAAATCCAAATGGATCAATGACCTTCACATAAAACTGGACACACTAAATCTAACAGAAGAGAAATTAGTTAACTGCCTTGAACACATTGGCACAGAAGACAAATTCCTAAACAGAACATCAATAGTTCCTTTGCTTTTTGTGTTGTGTGGTTTCCTGGTTCCTGCTTTGGTTCCCTTTGTTTGCTGTCTGTGGTGGAGTTCTTCTTCACTTTTTAAAAGTAATATTTCTGATTCATGAATCATTAACCAAGCAAATTAGATCTTAACATCTAATTTGTTGACATTCTGTTCTTTGGTGGTTCTTCATTTCACTGAACACTTAAAAATGATCAGTATTGTGTTGGGTGTATTTAGCCAATTAAAAAAAAAAAACTCATGAAGAACCATGTCAGAACTTAGAATATGAAAAAGAAATTTTGTGAGTGCTTATCACTGACATCCTTTAGAATTCCTGGACCTGGTGTTTAGGAACACAGATTCTTGGCTGTTTTTCAAAATGGTTTTAAAATTCCCTAGACTGGGTATAGCTTAATGGGAGATTTCTTGCCTAATGTGCATGAGGCTCTGGGTTTGACAAACATGATTTGTCCTTGTTTGTTTTTTGTTGCTGTATAAACATCATAACCAAAAACAACTCAGGGGAAATGAAATGGTTTATTTCATCTCACAGTCCAACACGAAGTGTAGTCAGGGCAGGAACTAAAGCAGAAACCGTGGCCCAGCATGCTCAGTGGCTTGCTTCTAGGCTCCCATGTTCAGGGCTCTTTCTATATCATCCAGGACCAGCTGCCTAGGAGTGGCAGTGCCCAAAGTTGGTTGAGCTTTCCCATATTAATCATTAATCAAGAAACTGCCCCACAAATTTGCCTATAGGCAACATGATGGAAGTGACCTCTCAATTAAATTTCCCTCTTCCTCAATGACTCTGGCTTTTATCAAGCTGACAAAAATCTTCACAGCACAGGTAATGATGGGGGGAGGAGGGAGAATGAAAAGGAAAGAAGGGAAGAAGCAGAAACAGGTAAGGAAAGAAAGAAAGAAGGAAAGAAGGAAGGAAAGAAAGAATAAAAAGAAAAAATTTCCTTAAATTCTTATTTCAGTACAATATTTGGGTCTAAATTTCTCATTCTAGTAAAACTTTGGACAATGAGGAGAATAACACATTACTGGTAAGGAAATAATTTTGTTCTCTGTGATCATGAATTCAGAGCATGATTGTGATCCCTGGATCGATGGAATAGAACAGGTAAAAAACAGCAATGTGTATTTGTCTTCTGTTGTCCCAATTTTATATTTGCAAGGGGGGGCAAAACTGTTAGGGGAAAAATTGCCTCTTGACATCTGGGTTATTTTTAATATTATATCTGAAAAAAGTGGACAATTATCAGGTAAAGCTCTTCATGCCTTTCTTAAATTTTTGCCTTTATAAAAAAATTCTCATGTCTATACAGAATTTTTATTATTAATATTATCTGTGACAGTCCAAGAGCTATTCCAAGGCAGCATTTATGATCTGAGGGACACAACAACAGAACACAGCAAAGTTTATTCATCTTCACTCTTCCTTCATCTGTAGCTTCTCCATAATGACCGACATCCTTTCTGTAGCTCAGAAAAAAACATAATAATTCCAACCATCTGTCTCCTTTTGCTATTTAAATTTTAGGGCAAAGCCCTGAGTTTCAAGAGTGTTAGTGGCTTCGGCTTATTCCCCAGTTCTAATATGTCAATTAAAAACTGGAGTGATAGTCAAGGCAAAAGGAGAAGATATAATCAGCATGTGTTATCTCCAGAATAGTAATGTGAGTTTCATTAGAATAGAGGGAAGATTGGAGCAAGGTCTAAGTTTGTATGATAATGTCTTCTTGATCAGGGTGTGGTTGGGTTGATCATTATTCCAATTCTGGGTCTGTAAGACATTTAGAAGAAGAAAGACCTTATTGCTTGAGGGAACAATCTGTTTCTCTGTTGGTGATTATTTTTACTGAGTGTATAGCCTTTCCAACTAGATAATTGTCCTCACCTGGGGTGTGATCTAATGGCTCACTGATGCTCTAGGGAAGTTTCGGTTCCTTGTCATAAAGATATTTAGTGATGATAATTCCTGTTTTCTTAGAATCCAAGTGGGTGCAAGCTTATGAGACTTAGGTGGCAGGCAGATCTTAGAACACTGTATAATATAAAAGACAGTCAGATACTTAAGGTGATAGCTACAGACTGAAGGCTGAAATGCCAGGCTTTTATTACACTGTAGCTCAAGAAAAGGTGCTCTGATTTTTGTTTGTTTGCTTGTTTGTTTGTTTTTTTAAATAAAGGTAGTATCTAAATGTCTTTTATACTTTGTGTCTCACATTTCTGGTTATATATCTATAGTTAAAGTTATTTTTCCAGGTTATTTATATTTGTCATTTTAACTTGAGGACTAACCAAACAACCAAAAAATTATAGATTATACTTCCTTTTTCTGTGTTTGCCTATGTATTTTTGCTAACAAAGGCTTTGGCTCTTTATTCTGATTAAAAGGAAAATTTTCCACATCAGGGGAGGGGGATGTGGAGAAAGGGCAGGAACTTGTGGCCTGGAGAGAGAAGACTGCTGTTTACAACTGGACTTAGGCTGACCCTTTGGTTTGCAGTTGGGATGCATTGCCAGGTTGACATTAAAATAGGTATCCTTTGTGAGATAATGGAACACTGATTTGTTTCACTATGGTGACCCTGTCACCACAAACTCCTGTCACATGAGAATTGGAGCATATTCTCAGAATTGCATTATAAGGTTATTTCATGTTGTGTTACTATTACAGCTCACATGTTCATAAGCCTAGCCAGCCACATCATGGGGAGATACCAACCTAGGAACCAGCATGATATCTCTGGCAAATCATTAGCTAAAATATCCTTATGATTCTATCTGTGTCTTATAGCATGGTGTTACATATTTTAAATATATGCAATGCCTTATTTAATTTTGCTGCAATACATGAATATTAAACTGTAAGCCAGAGTGAAGTCTAGGCAGGTCAGGGTTTGCATTGCCTTGAAGGAGGTAGAAGGAGCTGTTCTATCTTCACTCATGGATGCTTAGCATTCTGGTAGATCCCTGCTTCTTCTTTGGATAGGATGAAAGGGGGTGACAATCAATCTATGAATGCCACCTGAGATTTTGCTTAGAAATTCCAAGCAGAGGGAGAAGCTAGTTTCAAAAATTAAGGCATTTTTACAAGGGAGCCTCTTAAACCTTCTCACTGCTCCCCTATAAACACCAAGAAGCCTCGCATTCTGGCAGGCCCTCAGTATATGGTTTTGTACTTAATGCATATACTAGTCCCTCAGTATCCTCAGTGTCATACTGACTCACTGTTTCCTGACCATGATTCCAGTAACTTCCTTCTTGAATCCATGTAACCATGCTGATTTATCATCAGCCCATTGCCACAGGCTTTGCACATTGTCTCTATCCCTCTATTTATTCCCACTGGATTCTCTTGAGATATGAGAGAGAGAGAGAGAGAGAGAGAGAGAGAGAGAGAGAGAGAGAGAGAGAGAGAGAGAACTCTCTTTTCCTGTCTGTCCAGAAATGAATCCATAAGGCTTTGTACCTAAAGGTATTGATTATCATCTTCTGTAAGACCTTATGCAAGTGCCAGCCCTTCCTCCTGGTGCTCTGGAGGCTTGAACTAGTCTTAAGATTTGTTGTGGTTCTCACTTACATTTTCTCTCTCACTGCTCCTTCTCTGTATCTCTCCTCCCCGACCCCTTCCAGGGGTCCAAACCTCACATCTTTTATCTGTGCTTTTTCCAGTCTGCACAGTGGACTCCTATTGTGTTTCTTATATATTTGCCCAAGCAAGTTTTAAGAATTCAGAAATTAGGATTTGAAAGTGTTTCCTTCTAATAAGTTCTGAACAGCCTGGCTGTCCTCTGAGACTTCCTTGCTGGATGTCTCTCTGTTCCAATCTGTATTCCCTGATATCTGGCATGTTGAATTCTCTCTGCATGATATGCATTCTCTGTGAGCAACAGGGACCTTCCCAAGCTACTTTGAGTCACTTGCGACTTAGAGAACGAGCTGAAAGCCAGTGTCCTTTTAGGCAGGTCACAACAGTGCCAGAGTCAAGGTACTCTGTGATCACAGCAAGTCTACCGCTGCACACACTATTCATTGACGTGTGTTGCTTTGTCATTATCTGAATAACTTTAAGGAAAACTCTCAGTTTAAGAGATGCTGTGAAAATAAAAAGTTTTAAGATTAAACAGTTAGGGGGATTGCAATATTAATCCTCACTCATCTTCCAGAGTTGAAATAATATATATAAAATCTTAAAACTCTAAGGTGTCAAATTATCATTGAATTCATTAATCATCTCCCAGAATTACTTGTATACCACTTTTCCCCCATGTACTGCTGATTAGCTTCCTACAGAAACTGGCCAATTCGGAATATCATTTGAGAAGTGCTATTTTGTGTTGCTATTACATTGATTTTACAGAAAAATTAATATCATGGAACTGCTACAAAATACACACAGAAAACCCATCTTTTTTTCATTACTTTTATTTTATTTTTTTTACAGTCCAGTCAATGTCCCCTTCCTGGCCCTCCCTCTCACAGATCTTTATTTCATTCCTTCTCGCTCCTGGTTCCAAAACAATGTTCCAGCCCACTCCCACCCTGCCAGGCTTCCCCACTCCCTGGAGCCTCAAGTCTCTTGAGTGTTACGTGCTTCTTCTTTCACTGAGGCCAGATGAGGCAGACCTTTGCTGTATATGTGTTGGGGGCCTCAGACCAGCTCATGTATGCTACCTTGTTGGTGGCTCAGTGTCTGAGAGATCTAAGGGGTCCAGGTTAGTTGAGACTGCTAGTCTTCCTATTGGGTCGCCCTCCTCCTCAGCTTCTTCTAGCCTTTCCCTAATTCATCCACAGAGGTCCCCAACTTCAGTCCAATTGTTGGGTGTAAGTATCTGTAGTTGTCTCAGTCAGCTGCTTGTTATACCTCTCAGAGGACAGCCATGCTAAGTTCCTGTCTGTAAGCACACCATAGCATCACTAATAGTGTCAGGCTTTGGAGCCTTCCCTGGAGATGGATCCCAAGGTGGGCGTCACTGGACTGCCTTTCCCTCAGTATCTTCTCCAATTTTGTTCTTGCAGTTCTTTTAGATAGTGACAAATCTGGGTCAGAATTTTTGACTGTGGGATGGCAACCCCATCCCTCCACTTGATGCCCTGTCTTTCTACAGGAGATGGACTCCACAAGTTTCTTCTCGGCACTGTTGGGAATTTCATCTAAGGTCTCTCCCTTTTGAGTCCTGAGAGTTTAACTTCCCAGGTCTCTGGTAATTTCTAGAGGGACTCCCTCACCTCCCAACCACTGAGGTTGCATATTTCTGTTCATTTTTCTGGCCCTCAGGATTTCTCTCCTGTCTCCTCTCCCCCATATCTGATCATGTTCCTCTTTTCCCTTTTCCTTCCTCTCTCCCACTCAGGTCCCTCACTCCCTCTGCCTCCTGTGATTGCTGTCTTCATCCTCCCAAATAGGATTATAGCATTCTTACTTAGACCCTTCTGCTTGTGAACCTTCTTGAGTTCTATAGATTGTATCCTAGGTATTCATTTTTTTGGCTAATCTCCACTAGTTAGTGAGTACATACCATGCATGTCCTTTTTAGTCTTACTTACCTTACTCAGATTGATATTTTCTAGTTCCATCCATTTGCCTGCAGAACTTATGATATCCTCATTCTTAATAGCTGAATAGTATTCCAATGTGTAAATAAATGAACCACATTTTCTGTATCCATTCTTCTATTATGGGGTATCTGGGTTGTTTCCAGCCTCTAGCTGTCACAAACAAGGTCTCTACGAACATAGTGGAGCATTTGCACTTGTGGTATGATGGGGCATCTTTTGGAAATATGCCCATGAGTGGAATAGCTGGGTCTTTAGGTAGATCTATTTCCTTTTTTCTGAAGAATCTCCAGATTGATTTCCAGAGTGGTTGTACCAGTTTGCAATCTCACCAGCAATTGGAGAACTGTTCTTCTTTCTCAGCATTCTTGCTAACAAGTGCTGTCATCTGAGTTTTTTACCTTAGCCATTCTGATTGGTATAAAGTTGAATCTCAGGGTAGTTTTAATTTGTGTTTTCCTAATCACTAAGAACTTTGAATATTTCTTTTAAGTGTTTCTTGGCCATTTGAGATTCCTTTGTTGTAAATTTTTTGTTTAGTTCTACATCCCATTTTTTGATTGGGTTGTTTGGTTTTTTGGAGGTTAGCTTCTTGTGTTCTTTATATATTTTGGATATTAGCCCTCTATAGGATGTGAGGTTAGCAAAGATATTTTTTCCCAATCTGTAGGTTGCCAGTTTGTCCTATTGACTATGTCCTTTGCCTTACAGAAGCTCTTCAGTTTCATGATGTCCCATTTATCAATTCTTGATCTTAGAGCCTGAGCCATTGGAGTTGTTTAGGAAATCCCCCTGTACCCCCTCCCCATGTCCTTGAGTTAGAAGCTCTTTCTCGCTTTCTTTTCTATTAGATTCAATGTATCTGGTTTTATGTTGAGGTTTTTGATTCACTTGGACTTGAGCTTCATGCAAGGTGACAAATATGGATCTATTTTCATATTTCTACATACAGAGTGCCAGTTAGATCAGCACCATTCATTGAATATGTTTTCTTTTTTCCATTGTATATTTTTGTCTTTTTGTCAAAGATCAAGTGTCCATAAGTGTGTGGGTTTATATCTGTGTCTTCATTTCTATTCTGTTGATCAACCTATCTGTCTCTGTACTAATACCATGCAGTTTTTATCATTATTGCTCTGTAATACAGCTTGAGGTCAGGGATGCTCATTTCCCCAGATATTTTTTTATTGTTAAGAATTGATTTTGATATCCTGGGTTTTTTGTTTCTCCATATGAAATTGAGAATTGCTCTTTCCATGTCTGTGAAGAATTGTATTAAATTTTGATGCGGACTGCATTGAATCTGTAGATTGCTTTTGGTAGGATGGCCATTTTTACTACTTTTACCATTATTAGTGTTTTTCCTACTAATCCATAAGCATGGGAGATCTCTCCATTATCTGAGGTTTTCTTTGATTTCTTTCTTAGAAGACTTGAAATTCTTGTCATATAGATCTTTCACTTGTTTGGTTAAAGTTACAGGGGTAGAAAAGCGGAGGGGGAGAGGGAGAATAAAAAGAATGAGCATTGACATTTTAGTTGTGATATCCAAATGAAAGCATCCTACTGATGACAGAGCTGCTTATTTCACTATCATTTTGTGTGTCAGCTGCTGTCTTAGTTAGGGTTTTCATTGTGATAAAACATCATAGCCAAATGCAAATGGAAGAGTTTATTTCAGCTTGTTACTCTCTGTTCAAATTCCGTCAAGAAGGGAAACGAGCATACAGAATCAAGGCATGGACCTTGAACAGGGGACTGAATCAGAGTGTATGGAGGAATACCACTTACTCTCATAACTTGCTCTGCCTGTTTTCTTTCTTTCTGTTTTTTCTTTTTTCTTTTCTTTATTTTTTTGTTTTTTTTTGTTTTTTTTTTGTTTTTTTGTTTTTTTGAGACAGGGTTTCTCTATATAGCCCTGGCTGTCCTGGAACTCACTCTATAGACTAGGCTGGCCTCGAACTCAGAAATCTGCTTGTCTCTGGCTCCCAAATGCTGGGATTAAAGGCATGCACCACTACTGCCCAGCCTCTGCCTGTTTCTTATACAACCTAGGACCACCTGCCTAAGGGTGTCACTGCCCACAGTCCCTCTCACACCAATAATCAATCAATACTCTACAGACTTGCCTATAGGCAAATCTTAAGGAGACATTTTCTCACTTAAGATTCCCTCTTCCAGATATTTTAGGCTTGTGTCAAGTTGACAAAAACCAACCAGCATAGGTACTTCAAGTCAGATTTCATTAGCCTAGGATAGACAAGTCTTCCCATGCTGTCCTAGTTAGGTTTACTTTTGCTGTGACAAAACACTATGACTGTTTACCATTCCGAAGGTGGAAGGACCTGGGAGAATGAAGCCTAAAAATGAGGCAAAGTTTGATGCAATAGAAAACTTGATTCAAAGCATCAGGTAGTTTGTTCTCAGAGGGTTAATAAAGGTCTTATGAGTAAAGTTTTCATGGATTTAAGCTGTATACAATCATAAGGATAATCTGCATGTAGTAAAAGCATGTTTTTCCATAGAGGCATAAAAATGATAGTTTAAACATTTCATTGAATAACAACAGAAAGAAATGAGTAATCAGAAGTAAATTCACACCTATTTGCCATTTCTTGGAGGATCATCAAAACATTCCAAGAACAATTCTTTGTTGAAGAAACTGAGGTCTTATTGTTTGAATTTTCTGACAAGTGCTCAGAATTGCCATCACACAACTCCATTCTTAGAGCGTGTTCCTTCACATGACTAAAGTAATTTGTGGAGGAAAGGGTTTATCTGACTTACACTTCCACATCAGTGTCCACCTCTGTATGAAGTTACAACAAGAACTCAAACTGGAGGAACCTGGAGGTGAGAGCTGATGAAGAAGCCTTGGACTAGTGCTGTTTATTGGATTGCTCTTTCTGATTTGTTCAACCTGCTTTCTTATAGAAGCCAGAACCAGCAACCTAGGGGTGGCCCCATGCACAATGGGTTTATCTCTCTCTATCAATCACTAGTCAAGAAAATGTCCCCATAGCTTTGCCTACAGACCAATTTCATAGAAGCTTTTTCTCAATTGAGCTACCCTCTTCTCTGATGACACTAGCTTGTGTCAAATTGATACAAAACTAGCCAAGAAACATAGCAAAGGGGAAATAATAAGACCTGGTAGAGATATTTCTGGAAATCTCTCTAGGAAACATATCGTATATCAATACCCATTCCTGGTATCAACTTTGTCTTTTTCTGTAATTAAGTGACTCTCACCACCCAATCTCACTCATGCTTCCCTTTGCCCACTCTTCTTCATGTGACCCCTGTGAAAGAAGCACCCATTTTTGTGGCACACATACTATTGTAATGGGCCAGAGACCAGGATCAGACAATTTGGAGAAACTCTAAATGATCCTTGGCTAATGACATACACAGCCAAAGAGCAGTGAAGTAATGTTCTAATCGTGTTCCCACAATTGGCACTGGCAGTTACTTAACAGGTATGCAGTCTTCTTATGGACAAGGGAAACCTAGTAATTAAGAAAACATAAATAAGAATTATTTGAGGTCAAAGTAATGTAGTGTCCAATAACAATGGGTTACATTGATAAGGAGTTATTTTTCTCACGCATAAGGAACTTTGGAGACAAATAATTGCTAGTGTTAGATATAGTTTCTCAACAGTGTTATCAAGAATCCTCTTCTATTACAGTACCCTTAATATTCTCATTGTTCATATATATACATTCTCTTTTCATCACAAAAAGGTTGGACAGCTACAAAACCGACAGGCATATTAAAGGGTATATATAGTGGTTTCTTTGAAAAATACAGAAATATTATGTATATGTTTTTGTTTTAATCCTAGGGGTGTGATATGAGTCTGTCTCATATTGTTCACAGCAGCAGACGTTGATTTGTCTCATGCTTTAACAGGGACATGGTTTTACCAGCTATAAATAGTTCCTGCAATTATGGGATGTTTATAATTCTGGGAATTTTTTAGAGAGTATGTAAATGCTAGGTCACTGAGAGGTTGCTTATTGGTAAGTTGTAGGTTGTGGTTTGTTAAGTAGTCCTATACAAAGAAGAACGAAGAAGAAATTACATAACCTGATGGTGAAGATCAAAGTTACCCCATGGAACTCGATGACCCTAATCAGCAGGAAGTAGTCTAATGATAATGTCACCATCTTTCCCACTTTTCTATCATTCTTTATGTATTACCTAGTGTTAGGGGATTGAAATGGTAGGAAAAGAGGGGGGGAAGCATGAAAGAATTAAGGACCCTTAAAGCAAATGCTAGCTACAGGTGTTTTATTTCAATGATGTTATTTGCTAAGAATTCATATTCCATCTTAGAAACTGCACCATTTCTTATGCCAAGATATTCACTTCATATCATTTCTAGTTGATGACTGTTTAAGTCATCAGGGAGACCAGAAGAGATTAAAAAGGTTCTAGTGCTCACAGACAAAGGAAAATGGGGATTGAATATCAACAGAGCCTTACTACAAAAGATAGATGTTTAACTCAGCTTCTTTTATCATTGCTTACAACTGGAAACTAAAGGCAAATTTACATTTTTACCAGTTCCTGTGATTAACTTCTCTTTTGTTATACACATATTTTTTTGCGCAATGTTACTAAATCCCTCATGTAATCTATTTTCATAGAATTTATGTAGGTAGATTTTATTATTAAGGGTATTATTGTTCTTCGGTATGCTATGTATGTGATTCACATTTCTGAGAGAGAAAAATGATAGCCAACAATGAAATTTCATTAAATAGTAGATTTTAGAAGAAAAATTGTTCTTTTGATTTGATTTGCTTATAGTCATAAATGCTCCATAGTTCATTTGAGTTCACTTGTTCTTCAGATGGCCATTTTATGGTTCACTTTGATCAGAACTGCTGCTGGAAGACAAGTAGGTCTCAGATTAGATGTGGCAGAAGTTGACAGATTTACATGCACTTAAAATCTACTTTTGCAAGCAAATGTACAGGGTCCTGGAATATAGTACCTCAAGCTTGGAAACCCTAGAATGACTGAGTCAAGACTCTGACTAAGCACTTAGTCAAACTGTGAGTGTCATCTCTTTATTGTGTCTATTTCTGGAGCACTGCTGGAATTTTCAAAGTCAGGCAAGCATTAAGAAGCTCAACTTCATATTGAAGCTAAGTCATGCAAAACATTATTTGAAGGACTAAGCTTTCAGGTTAGGGAAGTTTTAGCTTGGCTTTGTGTGAGAACTAGGTCATTGCTGAGCAGAAGAATTTATCATAGGCAATGTAAGGAGGGATTGTAAATGGATCCTGCAAATAGATGGATAATAGCATGCTGACCTGACGCATAGATCCTGAGCTATTCAAAAGCAGCAAGAAGATGGTCAAGTGTAAGTATACAAATAACTGAAATTCACAAATTTCTAAAGAGCTAATGTCACAAACCACAAGTTTATACTGGGATATTTGGATATATAACTTTTCTTTACTCAATGTAATTGTCTCAGAGGCTTACTGCTAAGTAACCTCATTTTCTTTAACTCTTTCTGAACTCTGGCTTGCTGGTTCAACTCTGTTATTCTGGCTCAAACTCCTCTCCAAGCCAACTGTTTAAATCTGGCTTCTCTTAGCTTCTCACTGAATTGCTCTGCATGGCTGCAAACTAGCTCTGGCAATTTGTTCTAATCTTCTGTCTTCTTTTTCTCTGATTCAACTGCCTCTGCTGACCTGCACTGAGCTAAGAACTCAATTCCACTGCACTGCACTCTCTGCACTGACCCCCCAACTGACTCAACAAACTCAACTTCACTCAGTTCTATTGACTGAATTCAACTGACTCTGAACTCACTGATCTGGCTTGCCCTCTCAATTAGTGGTCATTTTCAAACATCACTGCTTCCTCCTACACACTAACCTTACTTTCATTGTTTGGGATTAAAGATATGTACTAAGAGCATGTCTACATTTCAAACAGACCACGCAGACCTAGAAGGTCTTTGGATATGATCTTGATATAGCAGCTATGTTACTGGATTAAATTTCCTCTATGTATATTAAACTGTTTTCATGCATTTTGGTAAAATTATTGAACATATTAGGTAAGTTATTTCTGGAAAACATATGCGTTCCTCTGCTATATTTTCTGCCTGGACCTAAATACTTCATAAACTTCTAGGTGTATTCTTTTTACTTTTTTGCTTTTTCACAAGACAGGTTTCTCTGTAAAGTCATGGCTATCCTGGGACACACTATGTTGTCCACAATGGCTTCAAACTCACTGAAATCTGCCTGCCTCTGACTCCCCAAGGGCTGGGACTAAATTGATACTTTACCACTACCTGGCAAGGCCTATGCTTAAGAAGGGTACAATATCCTTAACCAAATCTTACCAAGAAAAATGAAGAAAACAGGAGGCTGACTCTGTTCCTACTTTTCATTTAGGGAGAGAACATAATATTGGATTAAGCTATAATCAAGGGGGCAGAAAAGGATATCCTGACAGAGAATAATGCTTTGTTTTCTCTTAATTTCATTTAAATTGTAAGAGAGAACTTAGAAAATTTCAATGACAATTACTTCTAAGACTTTAAGTAAATTTTAATCATTCAGCTTTTTGAATGTGGACAGAATAAAACTTCAAAAGCTTCTGATTGGAATGAGACTACATAGTTTTGATACTCCTCAAGGAAGAAGCTATGAGAATTGACTTTGAACATGAAGAGGAAGGCTTGAACTTTACAGAGTGGCAGGGTAGGAACAGCTCTGCACCTGAACATAACAAGTATGATTCTATTTTTGACAAGAATTTTCTGTCAAGCTGTCATTCTCCTGATTGTTCACTCTTCCCAGTGTTGACGTGACACAATTATAAGAATATGTAGCATTATTCTTAACATTTTAAAAGTAGAATCAAACTGTGTATTCTCTCTTTTTAAAAGATATAAAAAGGACTGCATTTACATTTTACAAATGGCTTTCCAGAATTAGCTAGCTATCAATGATTACACTTTTGAAACTCTAAAGTTCAGCATCTCTATGTTGTGAATGCCTGCCAAAGAAAGGAGCTGGGACTTCAATGCAATCGATGCAGATATTTTCCTGGAAAAAGTATTCCAAAGATTTCAGTGGCTACATAGTAATTGAAGGAGCAAATAGTCTCATAAAATTATCATCACCAAGGCAGCAGATAGACATCTGCTCAATACAGTTCTTACATCTTAATTCAATTATTTTAGTTAATATATTTTTTAAGCTTTAAGAAATATAACTTAAAGTGGGATTTATATAACTCACTCTATATGAACACTAAGAAGGAAAAGCATTGTTCTAGTCTGCTTTCTATTGATGTGAAAAACATCATGACCTGGGAAGGAAAGGCTTTATTTCACTTATATGTTCAGATCACAGTGCATTATTGGGAGAAGTCAGGGTAGAACTCAAACAGGGCAGGAACCTGAAGGTAGGAACTGATTCAGAGGCCATGGGGGAAAACTGCTTTAGGGGATTGATTTACACAATGTCTTGCTCCACACAACATAGGCCCACCATCACAAGAGTAGCACCACCTGTAGCCAGCTGGATCCATCCACATGAATGCTTACCCAAGAAAATGTCTAATGGACATAATCCCAGGCCAATCTGATAGAGGACATTTTGTATTGTGGTTTTATCCCACCCATATACCTAGGTTTGTGCCAATTTGGTAAAAACCAAACAATACAAATATTGGTCCAAAGATAGGCAGCCGATGCTTTGAAGCAAAGTTGTCCTGTAGCAGGTGGGAGTCAGTTAATAAAAAATCCATGAGGTACTTATGCCTAGCTACCATCCTTCCTTTCCATTCATTTCAAAGATATTCCTCATCTCACTCTCCAGTTCCCATCCCTTATGTTGACTGCATACTCAGCATCCATCAGTTATTTATTTTCCTCTTTCTTATAGGGAGTTCTCTCTCTTGCTTATCTCTTCAGTCTATAAACACATCAGACTTATTTTATTCTAAAGCAAATTCCCTTTCCCAATGCTGTTCTTGAATGTGCCTTTTCCTTAATCAAGGACCAGCATTAGCTGGTCAGCTTTTCCCTTCCTCAAACATTTCCTGCTGAAACATCCTGTGGCCATTCTGAAAAGACCTTGCTGGGGACTTTGTACCAGCCTAGCCAACTGCCATGTTTTATTAAATCTTACCCAATATTGAAGCAGTTTTTAGCCTGTTATTTTTCTTATACCTCCTTTCTTCCTTACTTTCTCAGTAAACAACTATTTCCACATTTCCACCTCTGCTTCTCCACATTGCCCTGGATTTTCCTTTTTCACCCCTTTTCTTCTTATATAGAGTGTTCCCCATACCCCATGAACCCTGCCTCTTACCTTCATTATCTTCGGGTGAATCTTGCCTTTACTCTGGTGACTTTATAAATCTGAACTATACAAAGTGTACCAACCTGCCCAGAGGATGCTACTTAACTGTTGTTCCCTCAATAGAAATGACTACAGTGATGTCTTCACTCAGTTTCTGAGGCTACAACTTTGCTAATGTCCTCTGCACTTGTTTGCAGTAATAGCCAAACTGGTCTTCTCAGTGAGAGTAACAACTGAAAAGCAGAAGAGCAGAAAAACAGAGTCAGAAGTACAAGAGGCTACCAGGCAGCAACTGGGCAGCAGAAGTGTGGTTCATTTGAAAATACTTGACTGACTCACATCAGAATCATGGGTGTGCTATTTGGAAACTGGACTATTTCTCAGAGCTCTGCTTCATGGTCAACTCAAAGTTTCTGTCATCAACAGAAGTGAGAGAGTTGGCAGTTAGGAGGCAGTTTTTTTCTTTTTTTCATATAACCTGAATTATCTGATATTCAACTCTCAGCATGATAAAAATTCAGCTCAGAAGTGAATGTTACCAGTAAATTACCAAATTCATTGTTCCTAAACAGAAATAATGGGAAAATGGAATGCAGGGTTAAAAGAAAAAAATTAAATGAAATGGAAAAAGAAAGCCTTGAAATATTCCAGGCTGATGACCATCAATGACAAATTTGCCTTGCTAATAGGGTTAATAGCATGTCAATATTTTAAGAAATACACAATTGAAAGCAAATAGCTATTATAAATGGCATTCTGCCTTTAGCATCGAACTCATTGAGAATAGTACTTTGATAAATTTTATTCTCATTACACCTCTCCACTTGTAATAGTCCCTGGGAAATACAAAACACTGTATAAAAAGAAAATGGCTGAACTAGGGACAAAATTTAGCTTGTTGAGAACTTACCTAGTGTGTATGACGCGTAAGGTGCCATCCCCAGCACCGCCAAAGGAAGCAAAAAGGTGTCTTACTCCACCTCTCACTTTGCATTTGGTCCCTTCTATGGGTGTTCTGACATCTTGTCATTTTCTATTCAATTATTAGCCAAGTCCACTAAGGACTATTCCTCAGATGCCTCTAAAGTATCTAACTTTACGTGATAGTGAAGATAGCATACAACTCACTATGGGGTTAATTTTCCTAGACATAAATCATCTCAGAGGTTATTGATAAAAGAAAAGGAAACTGAGGTACTCAATTATTGTGGTGAATTAGTTAAACTGCCTTGGCTCCCAGTGGATAGACACACTCTGCTCCCACCAATGAGCTCTCTGGATTTGTGAATGAAACACACACACATACACATACCAGCTAATTTTGATATGCCTAGGCTAGCTCAATGGCTGTGAATTCTAAACCTCCTTGTGGTTAGCAAACACTCCCTTCTGGTATTCCTGAGTAAACATCTTTTGAAATCTATATTTCATCTTTGCTACACAAGACCCAATTGGGGAAGTTGTTCCCAGGGCCACTTTACCATATTCTTACACATGCTGGTGGACCTTTAAGTTTCACCTTTCTACTTCTTCATCATGACGATTTACTTCTCTGCCTTTCTCTCTCACTGTCCCTTGCCAACACAATCTAAAAGTCCCATCCTATCTCCCTGCCCAGCCATTAGCTGTATGGAAATTCATTATTATCATTCAAAGCCAGATTTGGGCAGGGGTCCTCAGGTCTAGAAGCATGACTTTTGAGAGCCAAAATAAGACAAAGCATAAGAATCAATCCAACACCAATGGCTTGTGCTCTAAGATCAAGAATTGACAGATGGAACCTCATAAAATTACAAAGCTTCTGTAAGGCTTTTGTAAAGGACACTGTGAATAGTGCAAAACGGCAACCTACAGGTTGGGAAAAGATCTTTACCAATCCTACATCTAATAGAAGGCTAATATCCAAAGTATACAAAGAACTCAAGAAGCTAGACGCCAGAGATCCAAATAACCCTATCAAAAAAAATGGGGAAGAGAGCTAAACAGAGAATTCTCTACTGAGGAAACTCGAATGGCTGAGAAGCACCTAAAGAAATGTTCAGCATCCTTAGTCATCAGGGAAATGCAAATCAAACAACCCTGAGATTTCACCTCACACCAGTCAGAATGGCTAAGATCAAAACTCAAGTGATAGCAGATGTTGGCGAGGATGTGGAGAAAGGGGAACAATCCTCCATTGCTGGTGGGAATGCAAGAAGATACAAACTCTCTGGAAATCAGTTTGGCGGACCCTCAGAAAAATGAACATAATACTACCTGTGGACCCAGCTATTCCACTCCTGGGCATATACCCAGAAAATGCTCCAACATGTAATAAAGACACATGTTCCACTATGTTCATAGCAGCCATATTTATAATAGCCAGAAGCTGGAAACAACCCAGATGTCCCTCCACAGAGGAATGGATACAGAAAATGTGGTACATTTACACAATGGAATACTACTCAGCTATTAAAAACAATGACTTCATGAAATTTGTAGACAAATGGATGGATCTTGAAAATATCATCCTGAGCGAGGTAACGCAGTCACAAAAGAATGAACATGGTATGTACTCACTGTTAAGAGGTTATTAGCCCAAAAGTTTGAAATACCCAAGAGTCACTTCACAGCAACAGTAGTTCTGAGTGTGATGTCCCAAATGGAGGGCTTGGAGAAAGGACTGAAGGAGCTGAGGGAGTCTGCAGCCCCAGGGAGGTAGCAACAGTGGCAACTGGCCTGACCCCCGATACTTCTGGAGACTGATCCACCAACTAAAGAATACACATGGAGAGACCCATGGTGCTGGCCACAAATGCAGCAGAGGAGGGTCTTGTTATCCATCAGGGGGAGGAGAGGCCCTTGGGCCTGAGGGTGTTAGATCCCCCAGTATAGGAGAATGACAAGGAGGAAAGACGAGAGTGGTTGGGTGGGGGGGGGGGTTGAAGAATATCCCCATATTGGCAGGGGGAAGGCAGAGGGAATGGGGAGGTTCCAAAGGGGAGATCTGAAACATTTTAAATGTAAATAAAATATGAAAATTAAAAAAAAAAGAATCAATCCCCAACATCTCACCATTTCTGTCCAAATTTTTTTAAAAAAGGCTTTTCTCTCAGATAAAAATTACAAGTTGAGCATAACCATAACAATCATGTAAATTACAAAGTATGATATATAATTAGCATCTTGTCCATCATATTTGTCAATTAGATAAGGTACTCTAATGTTTATCCTGACTTAAAGAATTTACAATACTATACCTGAATTATGTTCTGACTTTACTTTGTATTACCATCTGAAAATCATCATTTCTATATCATCTTCCTCAATGTTAAACAACTTGAGTTTGATTGAGACTATAATTAGTCTTCAACCTCATCAGAAATCTGAGAACAAATTAAATATTCACTTAAGATAAAGAAAGCATGAAACATAGCTTTTAAAATTTAACCAATTTGTAAAGACAGCTGAGTACCTGGACAATTCCTCATTTCTCAAAATGTTGGAGCATTGATCTTTAGCCTTCTAGCCCAGAACCTTATGACAGACCTTGAAATGAAGCAGAAACTATGAAGGATTTGTTTGCTCTGTGTTGACAGAGTTAAACTGTTGACCTGTCCCTTAACTTGCATTACTTAATCATCCTAAATAGCTTATAATAACAGTTGTTAGAAAGATTGGGTCTAAGCCTTGTATTCTGAAATGAGTTGCACAGGCATAATGCCTATCTAAGAGTAACAATATTAATTTAAAATTATGTGTCAATATAAGAAATTTATATGAATAAAAACCTGCATCAATATGCATCAATCTATAAATTGTGTACCAATGTAAACTTCTAACTTCAATTTGTACCTGCATCAATCTATAAATTCTGTACTTATGTAAAATTATAACTTTAGTTCGCATCAATTATAAGAAAAAACACTAGAACCAATTCTCAGCACTCAATGTCCTTGATACAGATGACAAAAGGTTTATATATGTTTCTAGGCTATCAAGAAATGTCTGTTAAATAATCTGATGCTGACTTTGAGGGAAACTGTAGGCCTTATTTGTCTCTGCATCTTTGAAATCCTGTAGAGTTTGAAATGTGGAAACAATTGTCCATTAATTATGCATGGTAAGAATATTGTGTGCAAACATATTCTTGCAAAACTGGGTATGAGCTTCTGCAAGGAATTATGCTAGCATGATAAAGGTTTTGCATCTGAAGGGCACTTAAAACCTTAGGAGTGAAGCTAGCAGGTCTAGAAACCATTGGTACCAGATTTCCATTGGATAAGCAGTGAGAGGAGCTTGGGATATAGTGGGAAATCAATACCTATTATTAGTCACTGTTAACTCAGATGTCAGAGGAGTTTGTACATTAGAAAATGCTAGGAAGGCAAATAAATAAAGTCAGTAATTATATTTGATATTGTTAATTTATATATGCAAAATATACATGTATTTTGATATATGGTTTCAAAATTTCTTGTTTGGAATGTATAAGAGGTATGATTATATATTAAGTGCATGTTATCAAAATTCTCACATTACATATTACTTTTGTTATTAGATGCTCACTGAGAGTGTGCTTTACATATGGGTGCCTCTACACTGAGCATTTAAATATTCCTATTATTATTATTATTATTATTATTATTATTATTTGTGTATTTCTTTTATTGTTGCGTGACTCTTTGGTTGACTTTTTAATCAGAGTCTTATGTTTAATAATTAGCCATCAAAGATCAACAGCTTTGGGAAACAGATGTCATCTCTGCTCTTGATTGCATTTTGATTGATTGCATAATTGTCACCTTTGACAGAATTTAGATTTTCATTTCTTCATTGATATAATGGAAGTGATCAATTAAGAACAATCATGTGCACTCTTTAGATTTTTTCTGCCGATTAATACCCATCACTGTTTCACACAGACAAAAATGTCCCTCGGGAACTGACTCAGATGGTGAAGAATGCTTTTAGAAGGTCTGTGGTAACCACAGAAAAGTCATGACATCTGTATCAATGGTGAATCACAGGAACTCATGTCATAAATATTCCTGTTCTTCAGGACTGAGGTAATTTCTCCATAGTCAACTGTTATGTTTCCACCAGGTCGTAGAAGGTCAAGAGAATAGACAGGTGTTTGTTAAATTTACGTTAAAATTATGTCCATACAACAAAGGTCCTTCTACAGTTTGGGTATAGCTAGAGTGTCCATGAAGATTCCACTATGACTTGAGTCTCTGTTCCTAAGATGGTAGTGGTGGAAAATGTTGTAGCATCTTTAAGTGAAGGAGCTTAGTGGAAAGTCCTAAGGTTACTGGTCCCTGCTCTTTGAAGGGAGTTCTGGTATAATCCAGCATGGCTATAAACACTGAGGGATGGCCTCACTTCCTTTGTCTGTTCCATGTGAGAGAGCTAACTATTTGCTCCCAGCCATTACTGCTGGCCAGAGGAGATGCCTATATTATGCTAACTTGACATGGAGCCTCCAAAGCTTGAACATTTTAATGAGTAGTTTGTACAAGGTATTTTATTACAAAAATGCAAAGTATAGAAAATGAAGATATTGATGTTTAAAGAATAATTTGGAATGAAACTTTATGAGGATTTATGGAATTTATATAAGCAACTACTTTAAAATTTGTTCACCCTAGTCAATATAATTGGTACCCTATACAAAGGAGAAATTTAATTCTAGACATATACAGGGAAGATTATGTGAAGAGACACCGGAAAATGACAGCCATGTGAACACTACTATGACACCTCCACAGCTGTCAGCTGCTGAATGACTAAGATGCCACTAACTCATTGCAAAGTCTTAAACAATTGTTTTTTGAGATTTTGCTTAATTTTTTAAAATATGGATGAGGGTTGTGCCTGAATGTATGTCTGTGCACCATGGGCATGCCTGGAACCCATTAAGGCCAGAAGACAGTATTAGATCCTGTGAAACTAGAGTTACAGATGTGAACCTCCATGCTGGTTCTGGGAATCAAACCTGGAGATTTGATTAAGAGCAGCCAGTACGGTTAACCACCAAACCAACTCTCTATCCTTGGATACATACTTTTTATCCATCTGTCTCACACTGATGCAACTTCCATGGTGTTTGCATAAGATAACGAGACAGAACCAGGCAGCACACACATTTTGTTTTGCTCTCTTTTTTTCACTGTCTTTTTCACTTTAAGGCAAACCATTTAAATGTTTGCCTTAGTTTTATTTGCATCAAATTCTTCTACTTCACATGAGGGGGACTTTTACATATAGATTTCATCTTCAAAGGAATGAAATCTTTTTAATAACTCCTATAAAAGCAGTATTTATGACTTTACTCTTGAGTAAAAGACAAGAGCAGTGGTTTAAGATTAACTCATTTTGCTAAATTGCTACAGAAGTTATTTCCTTAACTCTGGAAATTCATAGAGGCAATTTATGAAGACAAGAAAAACAGCCCAAAGACAGAAAGCCTCATGTAACCTCAATAAACAGAAACTTTGCATAAAAGTTTCTGAACAGAAAAGCCATGGAGGCCCAGTCGTTTGTTATAGCAGCTGCCATCACACCTCCAATGTGCTTTACAGAAAAGATTAGAGCAAGGCTTTGGTTAAATTTCAGGGAATATAAAATCTTCCTCAGTTGTGCTAATAGAAAAGCTTAATGTTGATCTTGGCATGATTTTGAAACATTTAGACATTAATGCTTTTCATCAGTAATCATCACCATTAAAACTTGAGCTCTTTCCATAAAAGTAGGTTTTGTTTTCAGATGCCAAGATGTGAAACAAGATTAGCTGAAGAATCTAAATACATAAAATTCTAAGTAGAAATGTGGGGCTACACAAAGGTTTACATTCATAAAAGTATCTGTCAAGAGTCTATCTCATGCATGTGGGTAGCTTCACTTAGTAGTCCTCATAGAATACTGCAGCATTTCTGAAATAGTTCCATTTATTTCTAAATAGAACATTCTGTTGATGCTACATGATCCAGAATGCCTTAACAATCTTCTTCTGTTTCTATGACTTTTGACCTCAATCCTTCCTCAGACTCAGGAAACTCTCAACACAAGTGATGACAGAATTTGAGAGATAGGAATTGTGATAATGGTCATTGCTTATGGCCAGTGGTGTAACATTTCTCAAATGCATCTTGAGCTGATGGGAATGTGACCAGGCTGCAGACCTCTCTGCAACAAGCAGAAGTGACCTGGGTGAAGAACATACTCGGAAATATCCCAACCCTCTAAGGGTAGGAGGGAATTGACACTTGGTTTCTTTGCCAGCATGTTATTTCAGGGAAGAAATGCCTATGGGATTACGAAGCACATGCTGAGTTATTAAATGCTGTCTGTTAAGCTGTACAGATGGCTCAAAGGAAAATTCCTCATGGTCACCTTTCTGTTTTTATAGCAGAATTTCTAAACCTCTTGCTATGAATGGTATAAATCAGACTGATGGCTCCTGCATTGTAGCCTCTGCTAAGCTTTCCACAACACACTTGAAAGTAACAGAGAATGTGAACATCTAGAGTTGTGTTGAAAATGAAGAGAGGAAGAGTACCATATTCATAAATATTCACTTGTAAGATAAGTATCGATGAGTGCAAAATTAGAGTAGGCCATGGCAGATATTCAGGTTCATGAAACAGAAGGACTTCATCTTTTGGAAACATGAGCCATCTCTCTCTTTCCAATCCAACACTGACTCTTGTATTCTAGACCGCGTAGGTGCCAGAGACTGATATGTCTAAAGTAGCAAACAACATCATCACCACCAACAGAAAAAGAAGCAATATACATAGGGCCACCTTCAAATTGAGCATTTGCTTTCACAATCACTCCAGTCCAGCACTAGAGCGTGAGATGGAAAGGGGATCTCCCATCTGACAACTACTTTCTTACCTGTAAAGGGATGAGAGAAGATGGATTCAAGAAAAATCTTGATGAAAGAGAATAGATACACACAGGGGGAATAATGTGTTTTTATATTAATTAGAGTAGAGGCAAACGTATGTTGAGAATTAATTAGAATAAGCAAGTGGTTGATGGATGAGGGAGGCAGAAATAAATCGCTTTCCAGCTGAACTTTATTATGAGAGAGACACAATCTTAGCCTGTAGTGGAAGAGCAAACCTACAGGTCAGAAGAAAAGCTTCATTATGAGAATAGCCACTATGTACAGCATGATAAGAGTATAACAGGGAAGCTTCCTTTGATTTGGTTCCTGGAATATTAGGAGAGAAGGAGAGGGAGGGGTAGGGGAGAGGGAGGTAGAGAGAGAGAGGAGGTGAGAGATATGGAGGGAAAGCAAGAGCGATGGAGGGGAAGAGGGAGGGGGAGAGAGAAGAGAAGAGGGGACAGAGAGAGAGAGAGAGATAGAGAGACAGAGAGACAGAGAGACAGAGAGACAGAGAGAATACTGCACCTGGCTTGAGCACTTGAAACCTCAAAGTCCATCCTCAGTGTACTGGCTGGTTTTGTGTGTCAATATGACACAAGCTGGAGTTATCACAGAGAAAAGAGTTTCAGTTGAGAAAAATGCCTCCATGAGATCCAGCTGTAAGGCAATTTCTCAATTAGTGATCAAGGGGGAGGGCCCCTTGTGGGTGGTACCATCTGTGGGCTGGTAGTCTTGGGTTCTATAAGAAAGCAGACTGAGCAAGTCAGGAGAAGCAAGCAAGCAAGCCAGTAAGCAGCATTCCTCCATGGCATCTGCATCAGCTCCTGCTCCTTGACCTGCTTGAGTTCCAGTCCTGACTTCCTTTTTGTGATGTACAGCAGCAGGGAAGTGTAAGCTCAATATATCCTTTCCACCCCAACTTGCATTTTGGTCATGATGTTTGGGCAGGAATAGAAACCCTGTCTAAGACACTCAGTAACACACTTCTTCCTATAAGGCCACATTTAATCCAACAGGGCCACACCTCCAAATAGTGCTACTCCCATGTGAACAAGCACTCAAATCTCTGAGCCTATGGGGATCATTCGTATTCAAATTACCAAACACTGCTACAAGCAAGAGCGAGGCTACAAGGGCATAGCAAATAAATTTCTTATTGAATTTTTGTTCAGGAAGATAGCCTGCAGTGGTTTATGTTCTGGCTTCAGAGTGGTCAGAGAGAAGAGAGAGACCTACAAATGAATAGATAGTGAGTTCTTTAAAATGTACATCAGTAATTTATGATTTGTGTATGAAGTATTTGATATAGGTTCATATGTTAAAGGGTTAACTCCAGTTAGTAGTGAGATTTTGGAAAAAGATGGAAACTTTGGGAGATGGGACCTACCTGTGGCCATGTGCTTTTGAGGATTGTAGCTGGTCCATTTCTCCATTTCTACTTCCTGAGATGTGGTATAGAACATCCTCAGCTACATGCTCTTGCCACCATGATGTTTTACCCAAGTGTATGGGGCTAGGTGAGACTGATCAAAGCACATCCTTCACTCTTAATATGGCTTCACTAAGGATTTTGCCAAAGATACACACACACACACACACACACACACACACACACACACAAAACAAACAAACAAGCCAAAAATAAAAAAAACAAAAAAAAAACCCAAACCATAAAACCTTCATAACTTAAGAATCTATAAGCATGATCTTTAAGGAAACTTTCTGCAGGAGAGATGAGATTATGAAATTCTATTTAGAGTTGAGTATGGTGTTTTGAATATGTTTGGCCCATGGAGTGTCAATATTAGGTGGTGTGGCTTTGTTTGGGTAGGTGTGGCCTTGTTGAAGGAAGTGCTTCACTGTGGGGGTAGGAATTGAGGCCCCCCTCCTAACTCCCTGGAAGCCAGTCTTCTCCTATTTGCCTTTGGAACAAGATGTAGAACTCTTAGCTCCTCCAGGGCCATGCTCCAACCCTGATGATAATGGACTGAACATCTGAGACTGTAAGCCAGCCCCAATTGGATGTCCTTCATAAGAGTTGCCTTGGTCATGATGTCTTTCTATGACAATGGAAGCCCTAACTAAGACAGTTGGGTGGTATGGTAGTTTGAATGAGACAACTCCTGCCTCCCCCATAAGACTCAGGTCTTTGAATACTGGTTTTCTAGTTGGTGGCTGATTGAAGAAAGATTAGGAGGTAATCTTTGGAGAAAGAAGTATGTCATTGAAAGCAGGTACTAAGTTTTCAAAACAGTCATTCCATTCCTGGTGTGCAATCTCTACTTTGTACTTGTTGATTAAGAGCCCTTACCTGCTCCTCCCACCATGCCTTTGCTCTACCATTGTGGACTCTAACCCTCAGAAACCATTTCAACCCAGTTAAATACTTTCATAAATTGCCTTGTTCATGGTATTTTATCACAGTAATAGAAAAAGTAACTAAGGCAGGTGACAAGAATGATTATATAGTCTTTACCCATCTGTACAAGCCTCTGTACTTGTAGTGTATGATAACTGGGAACTGAAGAGGAATGGAAGAGCTGCAAGAGCATGGAGGAGTTCTTCCTAAAAGGAAATCAAGTTTTATTTAAAGAGTATCAGTATTCTTAACAGTGGGGACAAAATGTGACAAAGAATGCCCTTCAGAATATTTTTATGTTTTCTTTAAAACTTACAGCTCACACCTGGAAAGGTTCAGCGTACCTGGTTCCTTGTGCTGTATCAGTGAAAGGGCAGGAGTCCCCCGTCTTCCCTGTCAGGCTACCTGGATATACTGTTTGTCTCAGTTGTAGGATTTTTATCAGAGGTCACATAATTCCTGAAGGTACTAGAAAGCATCAGCTAATCCTATACTATGTATAGGAAATCTCTCAATAGAGAATGTCTAAATTTTATAAAGAAAAGCATGGGTACCTGTTGTAAAATAGGACTTAACCAGGAATTGTACTAATTAGCTACTAAGAAGAGACCACTGGGCACCCAGGAGCAACCACACACTGACCAGGTCTCCCTAGAAAGAAAGAAAAATTCATTACCTTTTATATGGGAATAAGGAACACAAAACATTGTCCTTAAGGCCTAGCTGAATGGCAAACCTTATACAAATGTTATTGTCTGAACCATATGAACACTTAGAATCCTTATTTTAACTAAATATCTATCAATAGAGTTAAGAAAATATATCTCTAGAAAATACATTTTGAAAAGAGTTAGTGAAGGATAGGTTATGTGTGTAAGAACACTTTCTGCTATTATCAAATTCTATATGTGAAATGCCGAGGAACATTCTCAACATGCTGTGCTGAATTGAGGGGTCATAGAGCTCTCGTAGATAAGTTCTCCATGTCCATATCTTTTAAATGACTGCCAGCTTCCTGTGAGTGAGTTTTTTCCACAGCCTATCTTTAGGAGTAGGATAGCTGCAGGTCCAGATAAACACATATCTTTCAGCTTCCTGTTGATGGGATCAGTGGCCTCCCTTTATCCAGAACATTCTATTATGGTCTCAATTCATGGTCAGGTTGACACTTGCCCTGAGGCCAGTTCATGAGGCTGGAGATGATCTACCTGAATGACTTCAGACTGTACATTAATCTTCCTCTGAAACTTGCCAGGTCATAAGACTTCGGTGAATTTGCCAGGTAAATAAGAAAGTGTGGTTTAAAAAGTCAAAATACAAAACAAAGCAGCAGGGCAAGTACTCATTATTTAGAGAGAGGATAAATCCAGATAATACTTTAATAGATTAAAATACTAAGTTAAAACACAGAGTAGTGTGATACATGAGAACTTCAGAGAATTGCTAGAACGAAAGAACCCAAACATAGTACTGAAACTAGGTTTTATAAAAGAAGACAGGAAATGATACAAAATATTAAACTGTTGTATGAACATGAAATTGTAAAACTGATCTAGAGTTTAAAAAAGGAAGGAGAAAACTAAATACTACAAAAAACAGAGAAAGGGGCAAACAGTTTAAATAATAAATACCATAAGGAAGAAGTTGAACAGTAAAAGTTATAATTCTGCATAAGTGCAACAGAGCCTTTAACATTAGGAAATATTGTGTATGTTGGCCAAAGTACTTGCACCCATCTTGGAAACGCTAATGAAGAGTCCCACCCAGATAGACTGAAGCTAATGTGTTCAATTATCAGCATAAAGAATAATTCTGAAAGTATCCGGCAGCAAGTTGCCTTTCCACAGGCAAACACAAGCAATTCTGGATCCCAATACACAGCAGAGACTGTGTTCTCTCCTAACTTTCAAGAGAATAATGTTGTGATCCAAGAATTTTATCGTCAACAAAATTAATATTTGTACAAAAGACAATATATGTGACTGCTATGAAGGCTTGTGATCTTTATGTGCAAATATTAAAACAAAATTGCTTAGAGACATTCTTCAGCCAACTGACAGTGGCATCAAAATAAAAAGTCACCAAGAGCTCATACATGGTATGTGCTAGAGATGGTCCCTTCAAGTCTACCTGTAGATTCTTTAATTCCTAAAATGGTCATATTTGGAGAAGGTGTCCTTATAAGAGAATTATTCAGTTTGGATGAAGTTCTAGCAGTAGACAGATTGTTGACCTTATAAGGTTAGGTGATCAAGAAATCAGATAATATCCTTGCTTCCTCTGCTCTGCATGGGCACAGCAAGATTGTGGCCAACTATATGTCAAGAAAAGAGTCTTTATTCAGAGAGCAACCTGGCTTGCAATGTCATCTCTAACTTTTAGTCTCCTGTGTTGTGAGCAATAAATCAATATAATAATTGAAGTGGAGACTTAAGGCTTCTTTGGAAAGTCAGTTTTATTGGATTTTTTGCTGGGGCAAACACATAAAGAAGTGCTTTCTTGAAGTGGACACAAGTGGAAGGATGTTTTCCTAAAGCAACTATGTGAAATGACACATGATCAAAGATTCTTCACCAATGACATGCATGTATTGTCTACCTCACTTTGCATAGCTGAGCTCTGCTTGTCATGAGTCCATAGAGAGAATGTATCAAAAAACTTCTAGTAGTGCTCTGGTGGCTTTTTGGCACTTCTGCAGACTCAGACTGATTGGCAGAGTGATGTCAGCTGATACAGATACGTAGAGTTTGCTAAGACAGACCCATGTACTGAGGTAAGACAAGTCCTATGGAGGACACGTGATGTATGGAGGGAGTATAAATAGAACTCAATGGACTATGAGAGGGGCTTGCTTACATAGCTTGCTTTGCAATGCTTCTTGGTCTTACATCTTGGCTGATCTTTGCTTGGCTGAGAGAGGCACAGCTGAGAACTTCTAGTGTCACTGTTAGTCCTGGGTTGCTCCTGCAGACTCTTTCAGATTTGGCTGAGGCTTAGCTGCCTCTGATAGGCCATGACACTATTGTTGATTCCTGTTTGCTGTCCCCACTTGACTGAACTGGAGTGCTGCAATACGTGTTTGTAAGTGGACGGAGCTGCTGCTGCTGATTCCTGTGAACTGAACCGTTTATTTCCTGACAATGCAGATGGGATTTGCTCCAAAGAAAAATTTCTAAATAGGTTCATGACCCTCATATCTGAAAAACCTTTCTTTTCCACTACCTCTGGTGGGTGATGGGCTAGAAAGGAGGCTAAAGAGTTTAAGAATTGATATTAAAAGTAGGCATTGAAAACATTTAAGCTACAATAAATCTTGTTTTTCCTGAGTCACCTGGTATTTACTACTTCTCTAAGGAAGTATGTAAGAATCCATTTATGGTGATAACTAGAAACTGAACTGGATGAGCCTAAATAGATGTAAAAAATTAAAAGGATATAATATTTGAAAGGCTACTGAAATATATATATATATGAACAATATCTGAACTATTCAGAACTGTGACCTGGCCTTTGTCTTTCATCTTTTACTGGTAAAAACTAGCAATTAGATCAATAAGAAAACAGCAAAAAGTTGTCTTGTACTTGAGTGGTCCAAATGGTATACTTCTGTTTTTCCCTTCATAAACAGATAAAAAAATACTTTTGAAAATTTAAAAGTAACACATATTAGTGTTAAGATAGAATATATCATTTATAAAAAGAGAGGAAGGAAAGACCTTAGAAATAGTGATTCAAAACTGACACAGCAGAGGGTTAGAAACAGGAATGAAGCAAAGAAGATATTTAAAAATGAAAGAATTGTTTGTGACAATATATTCACTGTGGCAACTAATAAAGTAGTGACCCTCATACTGTATTCCAAACAAGACCAAAGTAAGCCCTAGTAATGTAAACAATAGGGCTAATATCAGTAAAAGTGCAAAGTTGATGATTCTGAGCTGTTCTTCTCCCACTGAAATATTGAAAACCAAGAAAATCTCTTAGATTTTCTCAGAGAATGGAAAGAGACACAAACATATAGAGTGGCAAACAACTGGCAAAACTATGAAAAGTAAATTTCAAAATGGCAAGAAATGTTCCTAATATTTTACTTACCTCACTTTTATTCTGCTTGGGTGACATAATAGTCCCACAGCCAGAAAGATGCTTCCAGGGAATGTGTTCTAAATCTCTGATTCTGAATGACTCTGTGCTGACCATACTGCAAATAACCAGGTCTATCTATTCTATTGCCTCTGGTACTGTTGGGGAGTTTCAGAATTCTGGCACCTGCCTTGAAACTCTTAGTCAAGAAAGTATAGCTCACAAACAGTCCATGTCAACTAATGGAAGGAATTGTAGCTGAAGCATAATTTCTGAAGAATACTTAAAGAATATGAGCAGTTAAAGTCTCTGTAAGAATTTAGGATAAGAAATAGGTTCACAGAAAACGAATGGTCAGGTCTGTCACTGTAATACTCTACCCTGCTATCAATGGTCTGGATACCAGTGGTACCGAATCAATCACTAATTAAGAAATATCTTGCAGCTGGATCTCCCCTTTAAGATAACAGTACCTTGTGTGTCAAGTTGACATAAAGTTATCCAGCAGAACCAACCCCTTGTCAATTTGACATACAAACACATCACTGTTAAGCCATAACCTTTTCTTTCTCATTCATCCCCAAGATCACACATTAATATCAGTACTATGATATAACATATTTTTCAAACTTAAAAAGTCCCACAGTCTTTACAAACATCTTAAAATTCAAGCTCTTTAAAAAGACAGTCCTTTTTTAAAAAATAAATTATTTTATTTATTTACATTTCTAATGTTGTTCACTTCCCAGTCCCTCCTCTCAGAGCTCTTGATCCCATCCTCCTTCCACTTTGCCTCTTAGAGGGTGCTCCCCCCCAACCCTACCTCATCCCCCTTCCATGGGGCATCAACTTTTACAGCATTAAGGAGCATCCTCTACCATACAGGCCAGACAAGGCAGTCCTCTGCTACATATGTGCCAGGAGCCACAGACCAGCCCATATATGTTCTTTGGATGGTGGCTATCTCTGGGAACTCTGTGGGTTGTTACTGTTGTTCTTCCTATGAGGTTGCCCTCCCCTTCAGCTCCTTCAATCCTTCCTCTAACTCTTCCATAGAGTTCCCTGACCTCAGTCCAATGATTGGCTGTAAACAGTCTTAAAAAACCTAAGTCTATTTAAAATTCAGTCTCTCAACTGTGGGTACCTGTGAACTAAAAAAGAATTTAATACCTCTTCAAGAGGGAAGGATCAGAGTACAGCCACAATCAGATCAAAGCAAAACCAAACTCCAGCAGTATAAGTCACTCAATGTTCAATATGTGCGTTTCAGTCATGATTTGGAATCCTCCAAAAGGCTTAGGTCCCTTCTCTGGCTCTGCCTTCTGTAGCATGCACAGCTTGTCTACTAGGTTTGGGTCACATCCACTTCACTGATGCTGCTGTTCTTGGTGGGCATCCATTAGTCTCAACAGCTCCAAAATGCATCTCTTGCTGCAACTGGCTTTGCTGGGCTCTCTTTGGGCACCCCAGCCCTGCCACACAGTGCCAAACCTCAATTGTTCTCCATGACCCATTCATGCTTTCAAAACCAGTATCATAAGAGTGAATCTTTCACATACCAAATTCAGCTGCCAGTGTGAGGTACAGTGTTGGTCACCTTTGGAACTCAGCTTCTATGTGCTAACCCTGAGGAAACACCTCCCAGAAGATTTCACCTCAGATGCTGGGTTCTTCTTAATTACACTAATTTCTTAGCACCAACTTACCAGCATCCACTGTCCATCAAAGTGAAGATTTTACTTCAGAGGTTCTAGTTTCTTGTTAATTTCAACTGATTCTTTAGCACCAGCTGATCAGACACCACACATTCTCAACTCAAAATAGCAAAGGGTCCTGATTGAGTTTTTAAGTGACCCCCAAGCTTCCATCTGGAACTTGACAAAACCAAGCTCCATCTTCTGCATTGCCCTCAACATTCTTATCTTCCAAACTCCTACAGAACATTCCATTGGTATCTCAATACTGAAGGCTTCTCTAGCCCCAAATTCCAAAGTCCTTCCAGGATCCTCACAAAAACACATGATTAGGTCTCTCAAAGCAATACTCCACTATCCTGATACCAACTTCTATTTCTATTGCTGTGATGAAACTCTATGACCAAAAGCAAGTTGGGGAGGAAAGAGTTTATTTGGCTTCTACTTTCATCTTAGTCTGTCACTGAAGGAATTTGGGACAGGAACTAAAGAAGGGCAGGACCCTGGAGATAAGAGCTGATGCAGAGACAGTGGAGCAGAGTTGCTTATTGGCTTGCTCGTATAGCTTACTCAGCTTGCTTTCATATAGAACCCAGGACCAACAGCCCAGGGAAGGTACCACCCAAAATGACGTGCCCCCCAATCAATCACTAACTAAGAAAACACCCTACAGTTGGGTCTCATGGGGACATTTTCTTAATTGAGGTTCCTCTTTTCAGATGACTCTAGTTGGTGTCAAGATCACATGAAACTATCCAGCACAAAATATAAATCAATAATTTTGAACACAGCAAGAATGCTGTAACTTGTTTTATAAACATATTCTCAGTAAGATATACACAGTTGATTCCTTACAAGAAACTGTACAGGAGAGAATGTAGACAATAACATTTAAAGCAGAGAAGGAAAGAAAGAAAAAAAAAGTTTTCAATTAAAACTCTGTATCTTCACAAAACTGGTTTCACAAATAAAATAGGAACTCTCTGGCACTAAAATAGATGAAAAATGCTTCCAAACACATTTTATTAAGCTGATGATCAAAAAAAGTAAGAGAAAGGGAAGACATTGATCTACCAAGATCTCTTATGATTGTCGATCAAATCTCCTCAATATCTCCTTGCATATGTATGTGTAAAATGAATAATCAAGAAAGAAAACAAACAAATTTTTAAAAACTATCATCTAAAATAATAAAATATGTAGAAATATATTTAAGTCAGTAGACAAAAGCTTTTTACGTAGCAGTTTACAAAGCTATAGGTTAAAGAATTTAAAAAAGGTGTGAGGAAAATGAAAGTCATTGTTTATGAGCAGAAAGAATACTCTTGAGATGTCAAAGTCTTTCCAGATCTACAGGCTAAATGCAGTGTTTGTCAGCATTCTGTCAGCCTCAGCAGTTCAAACAGGGTAAGCTTTAGGAAGATGCAAAGGTTCTTCTCTGAGGATTTCTTTATTCATGACCTTTGCGTTTGAATCTAGAGAAGTGATAAATTCAGAAAGCATATAATATACCTCCAAATAGCCCCTTTAATATATTGTTAAATGCTTTACCTTAAAATGTGTTTGGTCATGATGTAATATTTTTAAATATTTAATTAAGTAAAGTTAAGTTTCTAAGACCTGGAGAGATGGCTCAGAGGTTAAGAGCTCTTCTGGAGGTTCAGAGTTCAATTCCCAGCAACCACATGGTGGCTCATAACCATCTATAATGAGATCTGGTATCCTCTTCTGGCATCCAAGCATTCATGAAAGCAGAACACTGTATACAAAATAAATAAATAAGTCTTAAAAATGTTAAGTTTCCAATCAGATTCTTTTAGAGCTAACAAAAGTGCTTTTAAAATACTTGATAGAAAATAAACACTTGAATTATCTTAAGCAATTTTGAAACAAAAAGTTAAATTTCTCTACCATGCAATAAATACACTATTAAGTTATAATCATAATAGTCATGAAAATAAAAACAATATAACAGCCCAACCAAGTAGGAAAGAAGAAGAAACTGATTTCTTTCATATGTCCATATCTTTACATAATCAATTGACATTAATTTTGTATTAATAACAAAATGGAAAATGCCAAATATTCAGACAATGGCAGTAGTTTTAAAATGCTAGTATTGATTGATAAGCTCTGTAACATGCAATAGTGTTAACTAGTATCTTACAGGGAAAGTAAAGTTATCTAGAAAAGAGTAATATCTAAATTTATCATGAGTGGAAAGGATTGTAGAGACTGTCAAATATAAAGACTAATATTTTTTTGACATATCAAACCCACAAAACTTGGCAAAGAAGGAAGTGATAAAATATTTTTCTGCCAAAGAGTTCATTGCACTGAGTTAGGGAATACTTACACAGAGTGGTAGGAATGAGGCAAAATCTCTAGTGGAAAACTGGCAACAGAATTAGCAAAACCAGACTAACATTGGAGATGTTCATGGCTGAGCAATATGTTTGACTTATGATAATGAAAAGTTAATTAAAATGACAATGGCACATCATGTTTTAAGGATGCCAGTTTTCTATGGCACGGTTGAAAGAAGTTGGAAATAACTCTTTTACAACACTCTAGAAGATTCCATGAAGATGCATACCTCGTTAAGAAACTTGCATTTGCTGAAACAAGTACATAATCTTTATCATGCATATGTTTAAAAAATATCATTGTGAATTTTTTATCTGAAAATATTTTTGCACCTAAAGAAAGAAGTTAACAAAATACAGAAGAATGCTTTCACAGAAGAAACAGAAAAGAACACATCTGCAGAAGTAGATGGGCTATGGATGTAATCACTGAGAAATTATTTTGACAAAAACTAAGAAGTGAGGTTTTAATCCATGAAGATAACTCTTGAAGGGCATGGCATGTAAGGGTCACTGAAAACAGCAGAGCCATGAGGCTATCACTTTATTTATTGAAATTATAATTACAACATTTGCCCCTTTTCTCTCCTTCTAAAATCTCCCGTATTCTCTTGTCTCTCCTTTAAATTAATGGCCGCATTTGACACTGTTATTATGTGCATTACAGGAATATACACACACACACACACACACACACACACACACATATATATATATATGTATGTATTAATATAATCTATTCAATCTGTATAATGTTACTCATATGTATGTTTTCAGTTCTGACTGGTACTGGACAACCAATTGGTGTGCCCCTTCCTGGCGAAGACCTTGCCAACTTCCAGCTTTACTCCGATGCCTATAGTTCTTTGTGTAGGGCTGAGGCCTCATGGGTTTTCCTTGTCTACTTTGGCATGTCCACAAGTGCTGTCCTTAAGGTCTTCACATTTAAGCATAGTGTTGGTGAGACTTCTGCTAATACCATGAAAAAAACCTCACAGGAAATTTCCTGATCCACTGGCTCTTAAAATCTTTCTACCCCCATAATGTCCCTCTTTTTCAGCAGGTCTGAAGTTCAGTTAGAGAGCTGTGGGTAGGTGTGGGTGCTGCTACAGCACACTTAGAGTCATTTGCCATCCTATTTCTTGGTGAGGTTCATAGGCATCATAGCTTCATAGGACTATTTGTAGCTTCCCTTCTTTGGAAGCTTACCTGGTGTCTTCTGGTACCATGAAATCTAATCATCATGGATGGTGCATTCAGGTCAGTTCCAGCTCATGGGACTCACAGTGTCTTCAACAGTATGGACTTACTTTCCACCTCTGGAGGGGAACCAAGGGCAACAACAGTAGGCTGCATGTTTTGGGAGACTCTTGGACAACACTGGCCACAAAGTTAAAAAAAAAAAAAAAGGGCTTCTCATACCTGGTATAGGGATTTTTGTTAAATAGTCCTTGGCTCTTAGAGTGAGAACTGTTAACTCAGATGAGAAAAGATCATTAGCTCCAAGGCCCAGTTTTCAAATGGTCCTTTTTTTTTGGACTATGGTTTTTGAGTTCTTTGTATATTATGGATATTAACTTCTGTCAAGTGTACCTCTGGAAAAGATTCCTTCTCTGGGCTTTGATTCACGCAATTGATTGGTTCCTTAGTTTTCTAGTTTTCTGAAGTCCTACTTGTCAATTTTTAGCCTTAATTCTTGAGCAAATGAAGTCCTATTCAGGAAGTCCTTTCCAACAACTAAATCATGCAGGGCACTGCTTAGTTTTCTTCTAGCATGTTTAGTGTTTCAGGTTTCATATTTAGGTCTTTGAAACATTTGGAGTTAGTTTCTGTATATGGTAACATGTACAGGTCAGATTTTATTCTTTTACCTTGTTGACATCGAGTTTTCCCAGCAATATTTGTTCAAGATGCTGTCTTTATTTTCCTTCTTCCCCCATTCACGATGTGGTGTGAATGTGTGCATGTGTGTGTTAAATAGTGGCTGAGAGTACACTGCTAGAGTCTGAGAATTTGGGAAATAATCCACTATGAAAACAAATTTGAGCCAGCAAAAGTGTCTTTATTCAGAAACTGATATATCAGGGGACAGCTGGGTTCAGGATCCAAACCATGTTGGTGAGGAGGGCAGGACAGAGCAACCTTTTAAAACAAAACAAACAAACAAACAAACAAAAACCACACAAATTAGGTGGGGTTGGGGCAACCGATCAGGCACATGTATGTTGTATGTTTCCAACCATTTTTCACACTTGGCATCTTGAGTGAATTGTTACCCATAACATACCTCAGGTAGCTTTTTCTGACAACTTGGCCTGGATCGAGACCAGCCAATTAGAGTCTCTCTAGCAGCTACAGGGTTTTAGGCCCAACTGGGTGCTAACCAACAAAGCACAGGTGGTCTAAGTTCATACAATGCCCCTGAGACCAGAAGCCGTCTCTCAGAATTTAACTGCTTCTTAAAATTCACCCTAGAACAAGATGAAGACTATATACAAGATGGGGTCTGTGAAGCTAAAGTGTCCCCCAATAATGTAAGCTCATGTTTGGGCCTTCAATTTTGTTCCATTGATCTTCATGTCTGTTTTTGTACCAATAGTTTGTTTGCAGGAATTTTATTGAGTATTTTTGCATCTGTGTTTCTCAGGAATCCTGATCTGTAGCTTTGTGGTTGTTGTTGTTGTTGTTGTTTTGTTATTGTTACATCTTTGATTGGTTTAGAAATCAGAGCGGTTATGGCTTTGAAGAAGTTTCAGAGTGCTCATTCTGTTTCTTTCTTTTCCTTTCTCTTTTGGATAGTTTAAGGAGGATTAGCTGTAGCTCTTTGAATGTCTGGAAGAATTCTGCTGAGAATCCTGAGAATCCATCTGTCCGGGCCTTTTTTTTTTTTTTTTTAAACTGGAAGATTGATTATTATTTCATTCTTTCTTTTATTATGGTTCTAAGTTATTGACTTCCTTTTGGTTTAATTTTGGTGTTCGGCTGATTCAAGAACTTCATCCATTTATTTTAGATTTTCCAGTTTAATAGAGGGCAGGAACTAAAACATTCCCTTATAATATTCTGAGTTTCTTAGTTGTTTGTTGTAAAGTTTCCATGTTCACTTCTGACTTTGCAGTTGGTCCTCTCTCTCCTTTGGTTAGTTGGGATAGAGGCCTTTCAGTTTCATATTCTTAAAGAACAATCTCTACGTGTGTTGATTTTTTTGGATTGTTTTTTGTTTGTCTGTTTCGGTTTTGCTGATTTTAGTGTGAGTGGGCTTGTTTGTACTGGGTTTGTTTTTGGTTTTCAAAATTTTGGAGTTGTATCATGAAGCCATTCATTTGTGCTCTTCCTGACTTTTTAATATAGCCACTTTGAGCTATAGATTTCCACCATAGTTCTAAACAGTACCACAGAGGGTTTGTTATATTGCATTTTTATTTTCATTTATTTCCAAGAAGATTTTTATTTCTTTCTTGATTTCTTCTTTGACCCATTCACCATTAGATAATGAGTTGTTTATTCTCTAGAAGTTTGCATATTTACTATAAGATATTTTTCTGTCAATTTTAAGTTTTATCGCATTTTGGTTAGATAGAATACAAAGAGAGATTTCAATCTCTTTGAATTTGCAAATATTTATTTTGCGTCCCAGGATGTGGTCTATTTTAGAAAACCTTCTGTGTACTACTAAGTAGAATGTAAATTTTTTGGTGTTTAGGTAGCATAGTCTGTAAATGTCTGTTAAGTTTATTTGATGTATGATGTCAATTAATTATGATGTTTCTCTGTTAATTTTTTGTTCTATTAGAGAAGGGGGGTACTAAAGTCACATACTATTAATATACTGATGTTAATCTGTGTTTTTAAATTAGGTACCACAGAGTTTGGGGCATGCATGTTTATGATAATAATGTCTTCTTGGTTGACTGTTCCTTGATTAGAATCCAGGATCTCTCTTTATCTGTTCTGATTTGTTCTAGTTTCAGATCTATTTTGATGATTATGATAGTGACCCCTACTCAATTCTTGGTCCCCCTTGATTTATCGATTTACTCTAAGGCAGTGTCTACTTTAAAAATACGGTATATTTTTTTGGAGGCAACAGATTTTGTTTTTTAATCCATTCAGTTGACATATGCTTTTAGATTGGGTAATTGAGGCCATTGATATTTAAAATTAATGTTGATATGAGTATGCTAATTGTCTTTATGCCTTCAATTTTGTTTTTTTTGTGTGTGTGTTCTCAGTAGTAGTTTGTGTTTTAATAATTATGTCTTCATATTTCTTGTCGCAGTCTTTCTGTTCTGTTCATTCATTTTTTCAGCTCAAAATAATGCTTCTTGTCTTTAGGTTTAGTTTGTCGAGTATAAATTATTTTAGGCTATTTATATTATGGAAAGTCTTTCTTCTTCAATCATGACAGAGAGTTTTGCTGAGCAAATTAATTTAGGATGGCTCTCATTGTATTTTAGGACTTGGAACTTATTCTGAAGGATTGTCTTTTCTATGGCCTTGTTTTTTGTTTTGTTTGTTTTTCTTTTGCAGAGTTCAATATGTATTCTTTGTTGTGTATATTGAATGCTTTAACTGTGATGTACCGTGGGGATTTTTTCTGGTCTTGTCTTTTTGATGTTCTGTGTGCTTCTAGTGTTGGAATGCCTTTCCTTAGTTGGGGGAAGTTTCTTTTATGATCTTATTGAAGATCTTGCTTATGCCATTGACTTGGGATTCTTCTTTTTTATCTGTCACTATAATTCAAAGACTTAAGGTATTTTTTTTTCATGGTGTTTTACATTTTCTGTGTGTTACTTTCTTGTGTTTAAAAGAAAATGCTACATATTCCTTGCTCATATATTCTAGATCCTCTAACTTTAAGACTTGATGTTCTGTCTTCTACTTGGCTCAGTCTTTTTGTAAGGCGTTCCTTTGAATTTTGTAGTTGGATTCTTGGATCTTTCAATCCCATCTTCGTTTTAGCTTAAATTCTCTTCAATGTTTCTCTCTCCTGATTGAATTCTGTTGTGAAGTTTTGTAAGGTGTCTGTGATTTCCATCTGCGTTTTGTCTGTGTTTCCTTGGACCTCGCTTGGGCTTTTACTCTCCTTAAGCTTTGCTTTCTTGATTTCATTGCGCAGCTTCTTTGTACCTCTTTAAACCTCTGGAACTCTTTAATGATTGTTCTTTTAAATTGTGAATCTTAGGGTTCATCAGTGACATCTCATTGGTAAGCATTTCTACAAGACTGGTAGGTTTTGGAGAGAAAATACAGGCTTGGTCTTTCATTTCGTTGTTACTTTTATAATTAGATCTAGGCATGTGGTCTTCCCATGTTAGTTCTGAGTTTGTTATAGACAGAGCAGGTTGGTGAAGAGAAGAAGGTCAGGGTAGGCTGGGGGTAGAGTCTGAAAAATGGCTTGAGTCAAAAAAAGTCAAGTAGACAGAGGACTGGTATAGAGGATAGGCTTCCTGCTCCAACCTTGATTATGGGGAAATATCTGTCTGGGTAGAAAGGTTGGATATGATGTGAACGCATCCTGTAGATTAAGGGCAGGTAGTGAAGATCCTGGCCTAAGCCTAGAGCTTTCTTGTAGGAAAGGGCAGACTATGCTGGAGCACTGGCTGTGGAACTCTGGTTAGATCTGGCAGATTATGGTAAACTAATGATGGAAAAATATGATTAGGGGTACATACCAGGCTAGAGCCTGATGGTGTGGTCCTCACAAAGTGACCCATAGGTAGATGCAGGTAAGATTAGTCTTGGTGGAAGCCTGAAGGTCAGCTGAGGCACAGGCAGTCTGGCATAGTTGAAAGAACACAGACTGATTTATGTTAGAGAATCAAAACCATTTACTGCAATGAAGATGTAATAGTGGAAAGCCATATAATAAAGGGAATATAACACAGAAAAAAATTTGGTAAAATTCAATGTCTATGTGATGAAAGCTCTCTGGAAATGAGAAGTATGAAAGAAATTCTTTAGTATGAGAAAATGTCTATAAAAATGTGTAGCTAACACTATTTTTAATGGTGAAAAGTATGAATATTTCCCTTTATAAAAATCAGAAAAGCAAGGATAGTTTGCATTGTACTAGAGTCTTAGCCAGTGAAGTGTGGGAACAATAATGGTAATATTAAATAAAAACATAATGCTGATTATATGTGCCTATTTCTGTATCAATTTGCATGTACATGTGTGCACAAGTACGTATATATATATGGCAGTTCCCAAACTCCAGTTCTGAGAGGACAAAACGAGGAAGGATAGATGATATTTTCCAGTGCATTCTAATGGAATTCATTGCAGGAGAGAAACCCAAAGCTTAGGCAGCGTGGATCTTTGATAGTGGTCTTTGATATTATTTAGTTAACCCACCTGAATTTTTAGAAGCAGATATTATCTCCAACTTCCAATGCTGTTTACTATAAACTATCTTTCAAGAGGCTGGAAAAATAGTCACCATTTTTTCTTTTTGCATATATTCATTTTTTGAAAATTAATATGTGCATATAATAAAGTTTTCATGATATTCACTCCCATCCAACTTCTTCCAGATGCCCACTCATATCCCCTCCCAACATCATGCCCACACTTTCTTGTTCTCTCAAGAACCAAATGAGTCTAATTAGGGCTGTCCATATGCACATGGATGTGGAGCCATCAACTGCAGTATGGCCAACCTATGAAGAACCACGCCCTAAGGAAATCCAATTTCATTCTCTCCTCTAGAAGCTTTTGTAAGTAACTCTTAAACTAGAAGTGGGACTACTCTGCCCTGCCCCCATCCATGTAGACTTTCCAGCTTTATAAAGATAGGAAGTATATATAGACATCTGTCTATCTATCTATCTATCTATCTATCTATCAGTCTATCATCATCATATATCTATTTAAAACTAAAAGTATAGAATAGTAAACACTAAAGAATTTGTGGTTATTTTAAGAGTTACTAAAAAGCTTTCATTTATCAAAACAGACTGGTATTAACATAGGGATAATAAAATACATTAATAAGCTAGAAAATAGTCTAGAAATAGACATTTATTCAACTAGTTTTAAAAAGTCACTAAAGTAATTTTGGGAGGAGAGAAAAATTTCCATAAATATAAAATAAATAAACATGTATGCTTAAATAAATTATGAACTTCACCTTAAATAACACATGAGATTTGATTCAAAACATGTTAGATCTTAATGTAAAATTATTATGTAGATAATTCACTACTTGCTACAATATAAAAGATAAACAAAAACATATGTTCAGAAAGCAATGAGTAGAGATCCTATCATCTCCTTTTACTGAGCAAGTACTTGGAAAGAAACTAAATGTCCAGCAAAAGAATTTTGAATTCAAAACATTCACACAACAAAATTCCACTCAGCAATCAAAACAAACAACATATTAATACATTCAACCATATGCATGAATTACACAGCTTGTTGGGCAAAGCCAGAGAGATCAAACTCAAAGACAGTAGCATATTATGAATTCTAGTAAGTAAGAAATAACCGGCCATGGATATAATCAGAAGGGGCCACATAAAGTTTTACGGTCAATGGAAATCTTTAATATTTTGTTAATGGTGTAAATTATAAGATTGTATGTATTTGGCAGCACACAGAATTGTGCAATTTGTATATATATATTACATGTTATAAATTTTTTCTTATATATAACTATAAACAAAATATAATCCTCAAATAATATAAGGAACTGCTTATTATAAAAACCCAATGGTACAGATAGGCTGCCATCCCCCCAAACTTCCACACTTTCTCACTGTCTCAGCTGCTCACACCCACCTCCTGTACTACTAGAGACCAGTATCCAAATGGGTGGAAGACTCTTGCACTTCCACAGACCAGCCTAGGGCAGAGACTCACTATTTTACTAGAGACCACACAGACTAGGAGAAGTTAAGGTAGGCTGTCTGTCTGCAAGCCTCCCTCAATATCTCACTATTTTGGTGTCCCCTCCCCCTATCATATCCACCAGTCCCCTGCACTTCTATTTGCCTTTCTCTAGACTCCAAAAGACGCTACTTTACTTTACTTTACAGTCCAGGTAGGCTGTCTGTCAGCCAAACTCTCCAAATCTCTCACAATCTCGATATTTCCCTAAGAACACATCAAAAAGATCATGCACCATGATCAAATAGTATTCATCCTAGAGATGCAGGGTTGGTTCAACATATAAAAACCTGTCAATGTAACCCACATATAAATAAATCAAAGAAAAAATTTCAATGCACAATCATTTCATTATTGGATAAAAACAATACTTTGATAAAATCAGATATTCCTTCATGTTCAAAGTCTTGGAGAGATCAGGAATACAAGGGACATATCTAAATATAACAAAAACAATTTATAGCAAGCTGATGGACAACATCAAATTAAATGAAGGGGAACAAAACAATTACACTAAAATCAGGGACAAGGTAAGCCTGTCTACTCTCTTCATAGCTAATTCAATATAGTGCTTGATGTTCTAGCTAGAGCAATAAAACAACTAAAGGAGATCAAGGGGATACAAATAGAAAGAAAGAAGCCAATGTTTTATTATTTGTAAATGTATTATTTTATACATAAGTGACCCCAAAACTTGTAACATGGAACTCCTACATCTGACAAACACCTTCAGTAAAGTGACTGCATCCAAGATTAACTAAAAACAATCAGTGAACACCTTCAGCAAAATGACTGGATACAAGATTAACTAAAAACAATCAGTAGCTTTCATGTATAAAAATCATAAATGGGCTGAGAAAGGAATCAGATAAACAACACCCTTCATAATAGCCCCAAACAATATAAAATATCTTGGTGTAACTAAGCAAGTGAAAGACTTGTATGATAAGAACTATAAGTCTTTGAAGAAAGCAATTGAAAAAAGATATCAGAAGATGCAAAGATCTTCCATGCTCATGGATTGGTAGAAGCAACAGTAAAAATAGCCATCCTAACAAGAGCAATCTACAGATTCATTGCAATTGTCATCAAAATCCCAATACAATTCTTTACAGACCTTAAAAGAAAAATACTGAACTTCTTATGGAAGAACAAAACACCCAGGACAGCTAAAACAGTCTTGTACAATAAAAAACTTCCAGAGTTATCATCATCCCTGATTTCAAACTCTACTACAAAGTTAGTAGACAGTTATTTATAAAGAATCCAGAATTATATAATGGAAGAAAGCATCTTCAACAAATGGTGCTGGTCTAACTGGATGTCTGCATGTAGAAAGATCCAACTAGATCCATATCTATTACCCTGTACAAAACTCAAGTCCAACTGGAACAATGATCTCAACATAAAACCAGATACAATTAATGTGACAAAACAGAATGAGTGGGGAATAACCTTGAAAGCACTGGTGACAACTTTCTGAACAGAACACCAATAAGCGCAGGCACTAAAATCAACAATTAAATGGAACCTCATGAAACTGAAAAGTTTCTGTAAGATAAAAGATACTGTCACAGGGCAAAGGGAATCCTGCAGAATGGAAAATGATTTTCAAGAACTCTACATCTGACATGGAGCTAATTTCTAAAATATATAAAGAACTCAAGAAACTAGACATCAATGAACCAAATAATCCAATTAAAAACTGGGGGACAGATTGAAACAGAGTTCTCAGCAGAGGAATTTCAAATGGCTGAGAAACAATTAAATGTTCAACATCCTTAGCCACCAGGGAAAGGCAAATCATATTGACTCTGACATTTCATCTCTCAAAATGGCTAAAATCAAAAACATCAGTAATAGCTCTTACTAGTGAGAATATGGAGCAAGGGGAACATTCCTTCATTGCTGGATGTAGTGAAAACTTGTACAACCATTTTTCAAATCACTATGTCAGACTCTAATAGGAAATATATCTACCTTAAGACCCAGCTATGCCACTCTTGGGCATATACCCCAAAGACACTCCATCCCACCGCACAGACACCAGACAATTGCTCAATCATGTTCATAGCAGCTTTATTCATAATAGCCAGAAACTGGAAACAGCCCAAATGGCCCTCAACTGAAGAGAAATAAAATGGATACAGAAAATGTGCTACATTTACACAATGGAGTACTACTCACCTATTACAAACAATGACACCCAGAAGTTTTCTGGCAAATGAATGGAATGAGAAAAAATATATCCTGAGTGAGGTAGCACTGACCCAGCAAGACAAACATGATATGTACTCTTTTATAAGTGGATATTAACTGTAAAGCAAGAGATAATCATGCTACAACCCACAGACCCAGCAAAGCTAAATAACAAGGAGGGCTAAAGGGAGGATGTATAGATCTTATGGGGAAGGGAAAATGACATATTACATACTGACTGAGAGCAGGTCAGGGGATGCTGGAGGAAGAGAGTACTGGGAGGGACAACTGTAATCGCAGGGACAATTTGGGGCAAAGTAGAAATCCAGGGCAATGGAAACTCCCAGAAATTTGTGAGGGTGACTCTAGATAAGACTTTTGGTAATGGGTGGCACAAAATCTGACCACCTCCTATAACCAGGTAAGACTTCCAATGGAGGAATTGTGATTCCAACCCAGTTATGAAACCTTCAACCTATAATTTGTTCTGTCAACATGATATGGTGAGGTAAAACTGGCACAGAATTGCGAGAGTGTCCAATCAATGACTGGTCCAGCTTGAGACCCATGCCATGAGGCAGCTCACCCCTGACATTGCCTAGAGAACCAGAAACAAGAAGTGGATTGTCCAGAGAATGAGGATAGACCAAACACGATTGGAAAAAATAAAGAAATGATTCCTAAGGATATCTTGCTATACTTGTAGAAAGGGGTCTGGCATAATCACCATCAGAAAGGCTCTACCCAGCAGCAGATGGGAACAGATACAGATATCCACAGCCAAACATTAGGCAGAGATCGTGAACCCTGAAGAAGAAGGGGAGGATGGTAGGTACCAGAAGGGTCAAAGTTACCACTGGAAAACCCACAGAACCCACAAACCTGTAGTCATAGGCAATCATTGAGTCTGAACTATCAGGGAGCCTGCATGGGTCTAACCAAGGCCCTCTGCATATATGCTGCAGTTGTGTAGCTTGGTGTTTTGTGAGAGGGGTCCTGTTTCTGACCCTGGCCCTCCTACTGCATTGCCTTGTCCAGCCTTATGCTAGCCTTGTCCTAGACTGACAGTAATTTGACATGTCTCGTTTGGTTGTTATCCCTGGAGGACCTCCCCTTTTCAGAAGGGAAACAGAGGAGTGGGGAGATAGACAGGAAGAAGGGGAAAGGGAAACAGGGGTAGGAATGAATATATGAAAGAATTAATAACATACACACACATGTATGTGTGTTACTAATTTATTCTCTCACATGTATATATATATATATATATATATATATATATAAATACACACACACAAACTCACACACATACAAACATACACACACACAAATACATACAAACATACACACAGACACATATGCAGACACACACACACACACACACACACACACACACACATATATATATATATATATATGAATAAATAAGTTCTTTTTGCTAGGTACTAAGTCCTAGCTAAGGGATAAGTCCCTGTTTGTCCAGTGTCAAGTCCTTGCTAACTAATGCTTCTACTTGCAGTCAAGAGTCAGTTCCTTATCTGGTGTAAACTGCTTGTAACCTTCATTCACTTGATGTATATCTTTGCCTTTTTTGTGCTTATTCATCCCCCTTTCATTGTATCCTTTTAATAAGGTATAACTGCCAACCCCCAGGCCTCTATGAGTATCTTATGTCTCCTATAAGGGGAGGGGTTGGAGTGAAGAACTCTGGGAAGGGGGGCCGGGATGAATAAATAAAATAATTAATTTTAAAGAAGATGGACTTCAAGAGGCCAATAGGGAGCAGCTTTCTCAAGCCATGACCTATGCTGAGACAACCAGCTGTCCAGTCTGAATACACCCAAAATACATCTTGCTTTGATTTGTAAAAACAAAATGAAATAAAAAGCCAGTTGCAAGAAGCAGCTCTTATAAATTGAAAATATGCTAACCCAAACTGATACTAACAAAATAAACTTCAAGAGCATGTTAAAACAATCCTTTAGAAATAAAAGCAAACTATTCATGTTGAGAGCAGCAGCTAGGAGAGAGGGATAAGAACTGAGGCTGAATTTTTTTTCCTACTTTATTTACATTTCAAATGTTTCCCCCTTTCCAGATCTCCCCTTTGGAACCTCCCAATTCAGTCGCCCTCCCCCTGCCACTATGGGGGTATTCCCCCAACCACCCACACACCCACTTTCATCTTCCCTCCTTGGTATTCTCCTATACTGGGGGATCTAACACCCTCAGGCCCAAGGGCCTCTCCTTGCCCTGATGGCTAACAAGACCCTCCTCTGCCACATTTGTGGCCAGCACCATGGGTCCCTCCATGTGTATTCTTTGGTTGGTGATTCAGTTTCTGGGAGCATAGAGGGGTCAGGCCAGTTGCCACTGTTGCTCCCTCTGGGGCTACAAACTCCCTCAGCTCCTTCAGTCCCTTCTTCAAGTCCTCCATCTGGGTCCTCACACTCAGCCCTACTGTTGCTGTGAAGTGACTCTTGGGTATTTCGAACTTTTGGGCTAATAACCACTTATCAGTGAGTACATACCATGTTCATTCTTTTGTGACTGAGTTACCTCACTCAGGATGATATTTTCAAGTTCCATCCATTTGTCTGCAAATTTCATGAAGTCATTGTTTTTAATAGCTGAGTAGTATTCCATTATGTAAATGTACCACATTTTCTGTATCCATTCCTCTGTTGAGGGACAACTGGGTTGTTTCCAGCTTCAGGCTATTATAAATATGGCTGCTATGAACATAGTAGAACATGTGTCTTTATTACACGTTGGAGCATCTTCTGGGTATATGCCCAGGAGTGGAATAGCTGGGTCCACAGGTAGTATTATGTTCATTTTTCTGAGGGTCTGCTAAACTGGCTTCCAGAGAGGTTGTATCAGCTTGCATTCCCACCAGCAATGGAGGAGTGTTCCTCTTTCTCCACATCCTCGCCAACATCTGTTGTCACCGGAGTTTTTGATCTTAGCCATTCTGACTGATGTGAGGTGGAATCTCAGGGTTGTTTTGATTTGCATTTCCCTGATGACTAAGGATGTTTAGGTGCTTCTCAGCCATTCAAGTGTCTTCAGTTAAGAACTCTCTATTTAGCTCTCTTCCCCATTTTTTGATAGGGTTATTTGGATTTCTGGAGTCTAGCTTCTTGAGTTCTTGGTATACCTTGGATATTAGCCCTCTATCAGATGTAGGATAGGTAAAGATCTTTTCCCAATCTGTAGGTTGCCATTTTGTCCTATTTACAGTGTCCTTTGCCTTACAGAAGCTTTGTAATTTTATGCGGCACAAGTGGATAGACTTCCTGAAAACTAACAGCTTGATGCTTTGGAGGTGGCATGTGAACATTAAGACTCTGGAAACACTTTATTGGAATCAAGACACTAGACTGTAGTAACTATATCTTTAAAATAAATATAGAAATATATATTGATATATAAACAAGAATAGAGAAAAGGAAAGGCAAGCTATGATATAAAATACATAACTTATAGAATTGAATGGAGAGTGGCCAGCAGCATGACAAATGTCCCTGGTATGTATTTGTAGTTTTCATTTAGGTTAATATGTTAAAATTTATAGTAAAACTAAGCTATAAGCCTTTTGACAAAATTTAGCAGGTATACTATAATTCAGTAGTTGATATTAAGCAAAAATCACATTCTAAATAAAATACTGTTTGATGATTTTTTTTAAAAAAAAGAACTGGTGCTGAAGAGGTACTCAGCAGTTAAGAGAAGGCATTTTCAGAGGACCCTGCTTCAGGGTCCTAACATACACATTTGGTGGTTTGTAGCTGTCTTTAACTCCAGTTCCAGGAGATTTGACTCACTCCCCTGGTCTCTGTGGCCATTACACATGTGTGACATACTGCAGACAAGTGGTACATACACATAAATAAAAATAAATGTGTTTCAAAAATGCAAATTCTGGTAGCATCACAAAGCTCATTTTTAACACTTTCAGAAGTAGCTAATGAAGACAATATACAAAGGAAGCCCAGAGCAGATTGTTTCTCCAAACGCAAACGGCAAGAGTCTCCACTACTTCCAGAGCACATCATTTGCAGATGGAGATTTGGTTTCAAGAATAAATACTTTCAGAGATTTTAGATGTTAAGATTCAGCTTTGTTTGATCTGAATAGAAGATGTGGGGCAGGGCTGCTGTTCTTTAATACAAGCTTCCAGTGTTATTATGGGCCATCATACTATTTTTTTGTTTTGTTTCTGCATGCATTAAACACTAAACAGATGTAAACTTTTGAGTGCTGAGAATCGAAGTTGCCTTTCTAATGCTTTTATCTTTTGGAAATTTATTTTTATTGGCCGTGTTATTGCTTATTAAGACAGATGTTATACGTGAAATGAAACTGTGACATTGCCATCTCATTGGTGAGAGATAAGAGAAAGCTCTTCGTCCTCCAGAATTAGAAAAGGAAACCATCAGCTTAAGACCAGGATCATCTTCTGGAAGTACAACAAAGCACATTTTGGTTTCATGTCAACAAAATTTTCAAATAAAAACATAATGAAGAAATTAAACCTCTGTTTAATGGTTACTCATTGAAATGCTGTGATAAGTCCTCTGACACACAAAAAAGTTAGTTTCCTATAGCAGCCACCAGAAACAACTACTTCATGGTGGACCTAACAGGGGAAATAAATTTTATCCCAATTCTGGATGTTGCAAATCCAAGAACACAGCAAGTTCTCTGTGAGGACAAGGATAGCAAGCTGTAGAACATCCAGGGCTATTACAAAGAGAAACCCTATCTCAAAAAACAAACAATTCCCCACAAAACAACAAAAGTCAAAAACAAAAACAAAGACAAAAACCCAACCCAAACCAACCAACCAAATACGAACAACAAACAAAAGAAAGAAAGAAAAAATAAGAAAGAAATCCAAGACCTAGGTGTCAGGAATTTGTTTCTTCCAAGGATCCTTTCCATGGCTTATAAATGACCACCTTTCCACTGTTTTCTGTGTCTCCACATGCTTCTTATGCCATGCCCTGTCTCCTATATACTTCTGCTATAAGGTCATCTGTTGTGCTAGATTAGTTTCATAGACCAGTTCATTTTCACTTAGAGACCTTTAAAGTCTTTGTCTCCAAATATTATCCTACTCTGAGGTAGCAATTACAAATGAAAACATGAATTTTGGGAAGGGCACAACTCTGATTCTCCAAATTCATATTGTTTTTATATACAAATATATTTGCCTCATTCCAACAGTTCAGAAATATTTAACCATTTCCAACATCAAGACCAACTTGAAAATCAAGCATAAATGCCACCTAAATATTTATTGGTATGGTGGATGCATGATTTACTATCAGGAAAAACTCCTCTTCATCTGTGAACTGGTAAAACTAATTTATGTGCTTCCAAAATGGAATGATGTAGTAGAGTAAGATAACCATTTTCATAAAGGAAAGAAGACAGACATAAGATATAGATGATATTGTTAAGAAGTCTGAAAACAAGGAAAAGTTCATTATATTTTGAAGCTCACCTAATCCTGTTTGGCTCCATGCTGTGTCTATAGAGTCACTACGAGGATACTGAGAGCATAACTGGGCTCACCAGAGTTTAGTCTGTGCCTGCTGGTCTGCGAGCATGGCCTTTACAGTTCTAGAAACAACAACTTACTTTTGTTATGCCTACAAAGCTACCTTTCAAACTGATGGAAAAATAAAGATATTTCAAGACAAACACAAATTAAGGCAATTCATGATAACAAAGCCAACTGTGCAGAATTTCTTACTAGAACACTTTACAGGGAGGGAGATAAAAGATAACTACAGATCAACGAATTAAATTTTGGAAAAAGCAAAACTAACCATGTTCAAGTCAGCACACCATAACAGTTAGCAAACAAAATAAATTTCATTTTATATGAAACAAAGCAAATTGTTTTCTAGTTATATTTTTGTCATGGACTTTTCAGGTTTGGTGGTATATAATTACATAAAATGTATTCAATAATGAAAATGTAAAATTTAACATGAAGCTTCACAGATTCCATTTTGAGTGTCATTTCTAGTTGTATGTATTTAGTAAATTGTGTAAACTTTGGGTCTGGTTAATTATGGTGCATGTTCTTTTACATACATTTTTTTTATAATAAAGTTTATTTTAAAAATTCTTTAAAAACCCAGAAAACTGTATCTGTGTATCTTTTCTACCATGTCCCTGGTTTCAAATAACAACATGGAGGCTTATTATTTATGAATTAATGCCTAGGTCATAAGCTAGGTCTGTTCCCCAGCTAACACGTAATTGATATTAACCTGTTTATACTATTCTATGTCTGGCACATGGCTAGTTACCTCTTCTTAATTTCATATACTTGACTTCTTCTGATTCTGGGTGGGGAATTTTCCTGTGCTACACTGTTTCCCAGAGTTGTTCTGTTTCTGCTAGATGTCCTACCTTCTAATTCTGCCTCAGCTCACTGTACATCAGATTTTTATTGAAGGTGATGATTCTACACAAAAGAGAAGAGATTATCCCTTTTGGTCCAATAAAGGCTCTCTCTCTCTCGCTCTCTCTCTCTCTCTCTCTCTCTCCTCTTTCTATCAATAAACTATATGAAATAAAAACAATTATGAAAAATCAGATAAGAATTACATTTATAATGTCAGTTCATTTATATTTGGCAACTTTGGAGAAAGTACTCTACCATTGATCCTATCTTGATGACTCGAAAGTTCTCTACCTAAATAATTTTCTACCATAAATTGCATTAGCAACCTAAAAACACCTTCATAGACTTAAAAACATTTTCTTAAATCCTAAATAACTTAAGCTTAATTGTATGACTGTAACTATCTAGTCTTCAGCCCCATCAGAGACCTGAGAAGCATAAATACCTAAGAAAAATAGGAAGTGCAGAGCAAGCAGCTTCCAAAACTATAGAAATAATAGAGGGTGCTGGCTGCCTGGGCAAGCACCCAAGGCTTTTCTGTATCATCATCTTTGGGCTTCTGGATCAGTATATTTGCCATATATTTTCTATAACTGAGAACTAGAAAGGACCATCTACCTACTGGATCCTTGCAAAACTCAGCAGTTGACTTCTCTGCATGCTATTTGTCCAGTTTGGACAGCAAGCACACTGTCTGCAGTTGAAGGAACGGCAGTTTTTTTGGCTGTTGGCGGGCTTGCCACCTTTGAAGAAAACTCCAAAAGGAGGTTCTTCGATGCTCACCATCTTCTCTGAAGTAGTGCCAGGATGCTGCCTGGAGTATTCATGTCTCACTGTCAGAAAAGTCTTTTACTAATAGACCGACTTTAAATCCACAGTCTGTAGATCTCTGAGGTTTCTAAAGACCATCTATGCATGTCTATTATATCTGAATAGGCTAATGTTGCTTGTTTTATAGTTATCCACTATCTGTTCAACTTTGAAAACCTGTACAGGAAGCATATTTCCGTAATAACCAAACTATTACCTAACAGGACCACGAGTTTGTTTGATGGAATACTAACTTGCATTTCTTAATTATCCCAAACAGTTTGTAACAGCAGCTTTCAAAACTAAATTATAGGTACAATACGTTAAATAAGAATTAAAAAATATATATACATAGTATGTTGTAACAAATATAATACTAACTGTATCAATATTTAAAGTCCATACCAAATTCAGCAAGTGTTTGTTTATGGCAGCTGGCTCCGACCCCCGGGCTCGGCCTAGGAGGCTTTTCTGGAGTCAAGGACCGGAACTGGGCTGTGGTTTTACCTCAGGCTGCTTATTGATTTCTAGTGTGCTTTCCGACCCTACTCTGGAACTGTTTCGTATTTGGGAGAGTCTGCAGCTATTGTACTCCGAGGCTCCCAAAGAAGAGCCAGCTTTTTTATTTAGCAGGGGCTTTTAAAACATAGAGCTACTTTCTGCACTAGCTCTCTCTGGTTTCTCATCCCGGAGTTCTCAGGCTTTTAGTCTGGATTCTAAGAGCCCATACATTGGATGACCTTTGTATCCGTGGACTTTTCCTTCTGGTCTCCAGTTCCTGAATAATGACTTGGGAGGCTTAGTATTTATTAACAAATGCCTAAGCCAAAAGCTAGGTCTGTTCCCTGACTAGCTCATATCTTATATTAACCTATTTATACTATTATATGTCTGACACATGGCTAGTTATCTCTCCTCAGTGTCATACTTCCGATTTCCTTTGAGGTGGGGTTGAGGATTGCTCTAGTGCTCGAATATTTCCCAGAGCTCCTTTCTCTCTGCCAGTTGCCCCACCTTCTAATCCTGCCTCAGCTCATTGGCCATCAGATTTTTATTAACAGGTGATGGTTCCACAAAGTACAAAAGATATTATCTCTATAGAAAACAAAACAAAACAATTTTAGAATCCATGTAGAGGAGCTGGGCCAGATCAGGTGTAGCATGGCATTGATGTCTGCAACCCTCTGCACCACCTCTTTGGCAGTCCTCCCTTTTTTTGCAGGTTGCCATGTTCATAGCTAGAAAGCTCTTTAGTTTCATCCCGTAGAACTCTAGAAATGAGTCTTCCTCCACTTTGGCTCATTTCCATTCTCTTCCGCCCACCCTCACATCTTTGTTACTACAACTGAGCCTTATTATTCCTGACATCTGCAGCAAAAGCTGAATGGATCCGCGAATCACGTGCTTGAGATCTCAAGTGGTTGTTCAGCAGCATACTTTCACTGGAGATTATACGTTTCCATCTTTTGCAATACATACAGAGAGAGTAAGAATGTTGTCTTCAAGTTGAAGAGTTGAATAATTTAGCTTTTTTATGTTTACAAATTAAAAGGAAAGCCAATACTTTTCTGAGCAATCTCCTTGACTTAATAGCCTACTAAAAATGCTAGAATGCAAGACAACAAGGTCTTTATAACATCAAGCTTCCAGTTTCCAGTCATTATTCTTTATTTCCACCTAAGATCTCACCAGAGGAGACTTTAGCTTCATATTTCTGCAGATAGTTTCTTCAAAATAACCTGGAATTTTTTTATGTTGACATTTTTTATTCCTATTGAACATAATTGCTTATTCCGTACAATATATCCTGATTACAGTTTCCCCTCCCTTTACTCCTCCCAGTTCTTCTTAATCTCCCCTGCCTTCTGGATCTACTCCCTTTCAGTCTCTAATTAGAAAGAAACAGGTGTCTAGGAAATAATAACCGAACATGACAAAATAAAATATAAGACAAAAAACAAAAACAAAAACAAAACCAACTACACTTATGATGAACAAGGCAACCCTACAGAAGGAAAAGAGTCCTAAAAGCAGACACAAGAATCAGAGATTCACTTGTTCACACACTCAGGAGTCCCATACAAATACTATGCTGGCAGCTTATGAGCCTACCATAAATTCAAAGGCAAATGGATGAACTAGAAGAAATCATTTTGAATGAGGTATTTCAGACCTCATTCAAATGATGAGCATATATATACTTATATGTGGATATTAGTGATTAAATAAATGATAACCTGTCTATAGTCACTAGACCTAGAAAGGTTAGGTATAAAGGAAAGGACTAGGGGTACACATGGATCTCCTAGATAGGAGGATATAGAGCAGATTTTATGGGTGGATTCAGGCATGTGGAGACAGGAAATGAAAGATCATGTGGGGAGCATGAGGGAAGATAGGGAGGAGGAAGGGACTACAGGAAGAGACAGCAGGAATTGAAGGGCATTTGAAGGATGGTATCAAAACCTAGTGCAGTGGAAACTCCATAATAATCCAAATGAAGCCTCCTAATAATAAGGAATATGACATTCCAACTAGCCTTCTTTTGTCACGTGATGAAGTTTCCATTACCAGTACTACACTGCATTCAATTGAGTTATTGGCCAAGAGGGTCCCATGCAAATCCCTAAACCACCCAGGCTATTGCTAATACAATGGGTTTTTCACTACAAAATGACAACAGGGCCCCATTGGTGACAACACCACCCACAGAACTTATTGGACAGACAGAAATTGAACAGTAACTACATTGAACCTTTACCCCCACATTCTTTGGGACAGTAAGGTACTGTGCAGGCTACCAAAAGAGAAACACAACACCACCTGAGCCAAAAACCTTTGACCTACAATCGATCCTCTTTGTAAGATACATGCTATGGCAGTGGTGGAACAGAATTTGTATGAATGACCAACCAATATGTGATTTGTCTATAGGTCCACTCTACGAGATAGAACCCATACCTGGCACTGCTTGGATAACTTGGCATGCTAGATAGCTCAGAGATATAGGATAAAACCAAGCATCACTTCTCTAAGAATAGAAGTAATGAAATGACTCCAAAAGATATTCTGCTATATTCAATGATCAATGCCTAATTTAGTTATCATTAGAGAAGTTTCTGCCTACAGCAGATAGAAATGCATGTAGAAACCCATAACCAGGCATTGCTCATTTGGAGTAGGCCTCAGAACACACAACTGTAAATGGGATACCATCACCAAATCCTACTTCTCAGAGCTCAGAGAACTCTGAAGAAGAGGAGAAAGAAAGAGTGTAAGAGCCAGAGGGGACAGAGGGTATTAAGAAAACAAGGTCCTCTGAATCTGAGAGGCCCTCATTTTTAAAACATGTGATTCTAAACCTCTCCAGGCTCTACTGTTGTCTGGAGCTAACTCTGTTTCCAATTTTAAATTGTTATAGTGACACTACACTTCTTGCTACCAAACTCCGATAGTTTGCTAGAGTTGCCAAAGCAAAGCATCACATACCATGATTTAAACACAGATCTGCCCAAGGTTCAGGAACTCTGTCCATACTATCTTCTGTGCAAGGCCATATCCTAATCCCCTTGAAGGATGTCACTCATTATATTAAAGCCAAACCATACAATAACATGGTTATATATCAGGTCCTTAAAAGTTCTGTTCTGTAAATACAGTCACATTCTGAGATACTGTCTTTAAGTTGTGACATAATGAATTCAAGATGGACAGAGTTTGGCCTGAATCCAAGCCAAAATTCTGTGAACATGCCCATCCCTCTGAATACTGATCAAGCATTCACCTTATAATTATATGTCAACTTCTGTTGTTTTAATGTGCTTTCAATCACTATCTTTGAATAAGATAATAACTTTATGTGGCCTTATACTGTATTTGTACCACATTTACAGTCGCTTTCGGTACAAGTGATTTTAAGCAATATCAGATTAGAAATTCTTAGCCAAAAGTTTAGTGATTTCACTTCTGTAATAGAAATCAAAATATCATGGACCACAAGCATTTTTATTATTTATATGGATATTAAATTAATGCAACAGAAACCATTGAGGTTAGTAATACTATACATTCTTGAAATAAGACAGTCAACAAAACTGCATCTGATAAAACTGAACATTTTGTTTGTTGAGACAAGTACGAAACAAGTAAACATAAATATAATGACAAGTAGTTTTAGACAAAAAGATAGAGCACAGACACATACACCAGCACAACCAGACTGGAAAGAAAATAACAGATTGCTTAGGGATACAAAATAAAGAATTGGTAAATAAATACTTGTTTCAAAACCTGTTCTAGAGCTATGAAATAACTCAGCTCCTGCCACCAAGCCCGATGGCATGACTTTGATCCCTGGAAGTTATATGGTAGAAGTAAAAGCAACTGGAAGAAAACCAGTTGCTCCATGATTTCACATGTGTGCTGTATCATTCTCTCTCTCTCTCTCTCTCTCTCTCTCTCTCTCTCTCTCATGTGCGCGCGCGCACACACACACACACACACACACTAAATGCAATGTGAAAATGTGGTATGATTAGTTATGGCTTGGTATGTTTTCTTTCTTTTGGTTTTAAAGTATAAAAAGTAGTTTAGAAATGGAGGATCAATCTTTGTGAAAACAAAACACTATAAAAGCTGGTGTAGTTTCTTCTTTAAAATTTCATATTTACTTAAAGGTGATGTTCTGTTGTGAGAAACTTGCTTTTACCAGTCAGAAACTTGATCAACAGGGGAATAATCTCCAAAATGTAATGTTGATTCTTTAAAATTTCCAAAATGAGAGGAATTTCTTTTACAATTTGAAGTTATGAATTCCTCTTGCACTCATCACAGAGTCCAGCATTTACCTAGTAAATGTGGCCAAGGCTAACAGCAAGTGTCCACAGATTCATTTCAGAGAAATGAGTCCAGACATATCAAGAGAATTCAGGAGACCTAAAAAGATACACTTGATCTAAAAGGGCTCCTAAAATACCTGGTTTTCCAAGGAACTGAGTCATTGGTTGGTTCATAGCAAGGACAAAAGCATTTCATGATCTTAGATCCAAGACTCACCAATATTTAAACGTAAAATGTGTTATCCACTAAAAAATTGAGAAAAATATCAACTGTTAATTTAAAGCTCAAAGAATCAAAAAGAGAATAACTGTGGTGCCAGAGAGATGGCTCAGTGGTTAAGAGCACTGACTGTTCTTCCAGAGGTTCTGAGTTCAATTCCAAGTAGCCACATTTTGGCTCACAGCCATCTACAATGGAATCAGATGCCCTCTTCTGGTTTGTCTGAAGACAGCTACTGTGTACTCATATAAATAAAATAAATAAATCTTTTTTAAAAATGTACCATATAGTTAGGATTAAGTCCTACTATGTAAAGAGTTAAGTTAATTTGTTAAAAATAAAATCAATGCAAACAAAAAACAAATGGGAAAGCAAAGCTTCTTACACTGTCTTCTTACTTTTAATATTAATTAATTATCTAACTTGTAGGGCCCTTTCTCATAGTCTGTAATAGATTTACCATATTTAGAAACTACAAAAGAACTGTTGAAAAGATAAGAATAGAAAACCTCTGCCTGGGCCACCAGGGCTCCATAACACTGGGAGAAAGCTAGCTGCCTGGGAGTGTGGAAAAACCAGTGAGAGGAGATCCTGTGACACACGGCTCCAGACAAAGAGACTGAGGAACAGCCATGAGGAAAGAGTCTTCCAGTTTCCATCTGTGGCAGGAGACTTCTGCCTGGGCCACTAGGGCTCAATAGCCAAACAGCACTGGGAGACCAGGAGTGTGGAAAAATCAGTGAGAGAGGTAAGAGGAGTAACACTGCTCACCAGGACTCTTCCAGAACCCTTGGGACACAGGGACTGAGAAATAGCCGGAAACAGGAGCCTTCTGGATTCCATCTATAGCTGGAGACCTCTGCCTGGGCCACCAGGGTTCTATAGCCAAATAGCAAAGGGAGAAAACTAGCCTACCAGGAGTGTGGGCAAGCCTGTTTGCTCAGAGGGACCCTCCTGGAATACCCAGGACACAGGGACTGAGAAACTGGGTTCTGGTTTTTTTTGGTGGCTGGAGAGCAGATCCTGTGACACAAGGCTACATATTCAAATAGTGCCAGGAGAGAGCTGGTATACCAGGAGTGCTGACACACCTTTAAGCACAGGCAAGACCACCACTTCTTTTCAAATTCACTGAACCAAGAGGGACCCTTGCAGAGCCATCAGGAGACAGGAAACAAGGGTCAGCTGGGGATTAGATCCTTCTTGTTCCTGTCTGCAACCCAGAGCTGACCCTGCACCACAGCTCTCCAAACCCAAATTCCTCTCAGGGAGAACTGGTCTTTAAGGAGTATTGACACCTAGGCTTGCAGGAAAGACAAGTCACAGTCAGAGAGAGTAAGACCAGCTAACACCAGAGATAACCAGATGGCAAAAGGCAAGGGCAAAAACACAAGGAACAAAAACCAAGGCTACTTGGAATCATCAGAACCTAGCTCTCCCACCAGAGCAAGCCCTGGATACCCCTACACACCAGAAAAGGAAGACTCAGACTTAAAATCACATCTCAAGAGGATGAAAGAAGATTTTAAGAAGGAAATAAATAACTCCCTTAAAGAAATATAAGAGAAAACAGGTAAACAACTGGAAGCCCTTAAAGAGGACACACAAAAATCCCTTAAAGAATTACAGGAAAACACAATCAAACAAATGAACAAAACAATTTAAGAATTAAAAACAGAAATAGAAACAATAAAGAAATCACAAAGGGAGACAAACCTGGAGTTAAAAAACCTAGGAAAGAAATCAAGAGTCATAGATGCAAGCATCACCAACAGAATACAAGAGATGGAAGAGAGAATCTCAGGTGCAGAAGACACCATAGAAAACATGGACACAACATTCAAAGAAAACACAAAATCCAAAAAGCTCCTAACCTAAAACATCCAAGATATCCAGGATGCAATAAGAAGACAGAACCTGAGGATAATAGGTATAGAAGAGAATGAAGACTCCTAACTTAAAAGACCAGTAAATATCTTCAACAAAATTATAGAAGAAAACTTCCCTAACCTAAAGAAAGAGATGAACATAAATATACAAGAAGCCTACAGAATGCCAAATAGACTGGACCAGAAAAGAAAATCCTCCCGTCACATAATAGTCAAAACACTAAATACACAAAACAAGAAAAGAATATTAAGAGCAGTAAGGGGAAAAGGTCAAGTAACATATAAAGGTAGACCTAACAGAATTACACCAGATTTCTCACCAGAGACTATGAAAGCTAGAAGATCCTGCAGATCTCATACAGACTCTAAGAGAACACAAATGCCAGCCCAGGCTGCTATACCCAACAAAACTCTCAATAATCATAGATGGTGAAACCAAAATACTTTATGACAAATCCAAATCTGCACAGTATGTTTCCACAAACCCAGCCCTACAAAGAATAATACATGGGAAATGCCAACGCAAACAGGGAAACTACACTCAAGAAAAAGAAAGAAAGTAATATTTCAACAAACTCAAACAAAGATAGCCACACAAACATATAAACAACATAAAAATATAACAGGAAATAACAATCACTACTCTTAATATCTCTTAACATCAATGGTCTTAACTCCCCAATAAAAAGACATAGACTGACAGACTGGATCCATAATCAGGCCCTGCATTTTGCAGCATCCAGGAAATGCACCTCCATGTTAAAGACAAACACTACCTCAGAGAAAAGGGCTGGAAAACAATTTTCCAGGCAAATGGCCCCAAGAAACAGGCTGGAGTAGCCATTGTAATATCAGATAAAATTGACTTTCAACCAAAAGTCATCAAAAAGGATAAGGAAAGACATTTCATACTCATCAAAGGAAAAATCTAGCAAGAAGAACTCTCAATTCTGAACATCTATGCCCCGAATGCAAGGGCTCCCACATTCATAAAAGAAACTCGACTAAAGCTCAAAGTAAACATTGTACCTCACACAATAATAGTGGGAGACTTCAACACACCACTACCAACAATGGACAGATCTTGGAAACATAAACTAAACAGAGACACAGTAAAACTAACAGATGTTATGAACCAAATGGGTTTAACAGATATCTATAGAACATTTCTTCCTGCATCAAAAAAATATACCTTCTTCTCAGCACCTCATGGGACCTTCTCCAAAATTAATCATATAATTGGTCACAAAACAAACCTCAACAGATATAAGAAGATTGAAATAATCCCATGCCTCCTATCAGATCACTATGGATTAAGGTTGGTCTTCAAGGGCAACAATAACAACAGAAAGCCCACATACACATGGAAGCTGAACAATGCTCTCCTCAATGATAACTTGGTCAAGGAAGAAATAAAGAAGGAAATTAAAGACTTCCTAGAGTATAAAGAAAATGAAAGTACAACTTACTCAAACCTATGGGACACAATGAAAGCAGTGTTAAGAGGAAAACTCATAGCTCTGAATGCCTCCAAAATGAAACTGGAGAGAGCATACACAAACAGCTTAACAGCACACCTGAAAGTTCTAGAACAAAAATAAGCTAATACACCCAAGAGGTGTAGAAGGCAGGGAATAATCAAATTAAAGGCTGAAATCAACCAAGTGGAAACTAAAAGAACTATAGAAAGAATCAACAAAACCAAGAGCTGGTTCTTTAAGAAAATCAACATGATAGATAAAACCTTAGCCAGACTAACCAGAGGGCACAGAGACAGTATGCAAATTAACAAAATTAGAAATGAAAAGGGAGATATAACAACAGGCTCTGAGGAAATGACACCTATAACACCTCAGACCTCAGCAAACCATTCTTAAAAGTTCCACAATTCTTAATATGAATTTGAAAAATAGGAAGAAGGGTTCATGCATTGGGGTAGATTGAGGAAAAGAAAGGTAGGAACTGCCTGTTTTGTTTTATATTTTCCTATATGCTAAGCATTTACATGATATAGATGCAATGTGCAGGTGTCACTGTGATGTGGTGAGTGTGTGGCCCCTTGAGTTCTATATCTAACATTTATATTTGCTAACTGTCTGAAATCACCCTTTTACCCTTTGTACTTCTGCTCCATTATTCTTGACTTGAAGATATATAAAATAATACTTTTAGTATAGGCCTTTCAGATACTTGTGTGATATGAGTTAATTATCCTTATTGATTTTCCCATTATTTGAGTGCTATATGTTAGCTATTTGAATCAGAATATGGTTTTCCAAATTATATCCAGCCACCCACCCAACTCTCATTAATATGAATGGTTTTCAAGTTTAATTTTTCTTGATTTTTCTGTGATGCTGATAACCCACAAATAACAATTTGTTTCTCTTTTCAACAGTTAGAATTTCTGTATATCCACACTGCTTTCCACTGGATAAACTTTGTAGACAAATATCAATGATATATCATTCTTACGGAAAAAGGATGATTCTATTAAATATGTTTGTACCTGATGTTTTTCAATATAATTATCATTGTGATTATCATTCTTAGCAATAGTAAACTTTATTTTTTAACAAAGGATAAAAGTTAAACTTTATAAATTGCTTTATTGGCACTTTTTGGATAAGCAGGTTAGCTTCCTTAAATACAAGAATCTATGTAAATTGATTGATAAGTACTGGCCATACAATATAACATATTTATATGCATAGTCAAGTTTCAAGGTGACTAAACTTGCATCACTGTTGTGATAAGCATAACCCAAGTCCATCCTTAAGTGTTTTTACTTCCTATCAGTGTTAGCTCTGTCCTCCATCCACCCTTCCAGATGTCTGATGACAGAGAGGACTCGTGGTTTCTCCCTGCCATGTATGCCAAGGACCTAGGCACTTCAGAAAAGTTTCAGTGATGATGGTCTGCACAGTCTATGGGCAAGACAACCTCTATCTCTGATCTGCTACTCCTATGTTGCTTTGGATCTCAGAATATTTGCAAGTTGAGAACACCGAATCCACAATCTTTTTCTCTGTAGCTACACCTTGAATCTGTTTCTCTTATGTAGCTTTGACAGGTGGCAGGAATTTTTGATCCACAAATTGTACTCCCTAACTTTCGAGTCTCCCAGAGGTGACTCTATGCCTAAGGCAAAACAGCCAGGTTTTCCCTTCATTTCCTTCCAATTGGCACCAAAATGTAGACACAGCTAGTACTGCAGAAGGGGAGGAAATAAAAGAGACAGTTTTTGTCTTTATTCAATGTAAATTACCTTTTTATTTAGAAATTCTTTATACAACTGAAAGTGTCCATCATTTTCTCTCGAGCTTTGTCAGATTCTAATACAATTGACTCAAATAAGGTTGGGAACTCTGAATCATTTCCTATACTGGGCAGCACATGGTCACCAGGATTAATGATATATTATAATCCTAGAGGTTTGATGATGCTTACCATCTGGATCTGGAAAATATTTTAGGATAGTTTCTTGACAGGTCTAAAGCCTTTTCATAATTATTAGTCTCGAGGTTTCAGTTTTGTTGTAATCTTTTTCATTCCTAATTACAGTGAAATGTGTAACTATTGGTTTGTGGAAGCTAGTGGTCACTTGTGACCTCCAGACTCTTTGTAGCAAATTGTTTCTACCCCTTCGACCAGCTGGCTTATGTTACTGTCTGAAGCTAATTAAATCTTTCTATGGTTCACATATATTCAGCAGTATCATTTCCTTTAATTATCTCTATCTACCACCATTCCAAACACAATTTTCTGAATATTTATTGTTAAAAGAGAAAGTGGTGGGCCATGATTTTGAGCTGAGGGACTACGTTCACAGCTCACATTGTAGAGCTGTAATTGACAGTCCTACAGTGGTTTCTGTAAGACGATGTATAATTGGAATGAAAGCAGTGACATTAGTGGGCTGCAAATTACTGCTAGATCATTAAATAATGAAATTCACAATAGTGAGAAAACACAGTAAAAGTGAAACTGAGTACAGAGCCCAGAAATTGGGTTCACTAGTTGAATTCTAGAAATTCCATCATCCCATTCCCCTACTCTTTGAAATACTTTTACAGTATGACTGAAGCTAAGGGAAGAGTTCAGCCAGCCAAAAATGATGTAGAGCCTTACTCTTACACACACACACACACACACACACACACACACACACACACACACACACTTAACTAAAATGAAATGTAGATAGCAAAGCTATATGATCTCTGCAAACTTCATAGTTGTTCTTTTCAGTAGGTGGCAAATTTTACCTATTTTTTTATTTAGAGACACTAAATTTGAGCAACTGAATTTATAGTAGAAGACGTTACACCTATAGCCTAGTTTTATTTCTGTTGCTGTGATCAAATAGCTTGACGAAAAGCAACTCAGAGGACAAGGGTGTGTTTGGCTTAGAATTCCAGATTATGGTCCATTATTATTGTGCACTCAAATCAAGGATTTGATGCAGGTACTCACATCATCTCTATAGTCAGAGGCAAAGAGGAATGAATGCGTGCCTGATCACGGTACTTAGTACTCATTCTACACACACATAGTTGAGGATACCTGCCTAGGGCATGCTGCCACCTACAGTGGCATCTTTCCACTTGAGTTAACATAATTGAGATAATTATCTAAAACCAGGACTATAGTTCAACCTGATCTAGACTATTCCTCTTTGAGATTATCTTCTCAGGTGATTCTCCACTGTATTGACAATTTAAACTAATGCCACCACTTTTTTTAAAATGCAAGTTAAATCAAAGCAGATTGCTTTGAGTGTTACTGATCGAATAATTGACACACCATCTGTCAGATTGGACTATCTACTGCACAAGAGAACTGATAGGTATTTCTCTACTTACAATGAAATCAAAATTGGCATTGAAAAATAGCATTTAGATATGAGAGTTTTCTGTAAAATTGAGTCTTTTTAAAATAACCAGTTGACCATGTTGCAGTTAGTAAAATTGTCTCATGAAAGGCAATTTGTACCACTTTAAAAAGATTCAAACTGGAACTAAGTCCCTACTATTTGGAGTTTGCAGCTGGCAGATAAAGAACCGTCACACTCCAGTTGTTCAACAAGATCCCTCCAGATACTAAGAGTCTGGGAGTGGAGGTTATGTCTACATAGAAAATGGATGTATTTTGTCATTATGTATGTGTTATACCTTATATAGCACAAATGGTATTTTTCCTAACTTCCAATTTCTGTATTCTCAGGGCTGGTCCAAGACAATGCTTAGTTATTGGGCATCTCACTATAGGCAAATCTCAGGTTTTACTTGACTTGTCTACTGAAGCTGTTCAGTGAGTGGAAATTATTGAAGCAGGTGTCTCTGATCACTTAAAGAGGAGAGCAACTATTTGGATGAACTTATTTCTCAGAGTGAACAAGAGGGTGACAACTCTTATCTCAATGTATAAATCTATAAATCATAACACCATACATACCTTTTATGATTTTTTTCAGGATATTTGATATTTACTAAGCAATAAAATTTAGGAATTGAGAATCATTGAAGCAAAGTATGTGAATGTTGTTGTAAATTTTTGTCATAGGGTTTGTGATGGTTTATATTGGCTGTCAATATGATAGAATCTACAATCTCCTTTGCAACTGGCTCTGGGCATGTCTATGAGGGATCTTCTAAATTGGTCAACAGAGGTGGGTGTGTGTGATAACTTTTCATAGGCTGGGGTCCTAGACTGGGCTGTAAGTAGGAAAAAGTAAGCTGAGCATGATCGTTCATTCCTTCTGCTCTGTTTTCTGAATGTGAAAGCAATACACTCAGCCTCCATCTTGCTCCTGCCTCTGTGACAACCATGGATGCTTCCATGGCTTCCCCAAGACTAAGAATCTTTAACTGTGAGCCAAACTAAACTCTTTCTTCCTTAGTTTGCTTTTCTTGCATATTTGATCACAACCATTAGAGAAGTAACAGAAAACAGACTATTCAAATTATATGTAATTAAATTTTAGTTATTTTTAATATTTATTTTTAATTTCTGAGCTAATAATATTAAATGTACCCATATGTTAATCTTACAGAATTCTCTGACATTTCTAGGTGTTTTGAGTATATATCATCATTATGACCTTTGATGTATGAATGTATTTCATTAGGAGTTTGAGTTTTTTTCACATTGAAAACATCTGCTTTTGTTTTAGTGTCAAGTCTCTGATTTTTATGGGATGCACTTCGTAGATATATATGCTCTCCTACTTTTATTTTAAAGGTTTTCTTATTATTAATGCTTTATATATTTACATTATATATATTATATATTGTATATTTATTTATGTTTCTTATTAAAAATGCTATTTTAGTTTGTGTAAAGAGCTGGTCTTTTATCAAATCTGAATGCTATTGTCTTTAAAAAGAATTCAATTTGTTCCAATCAGTTGTAACAAATTCAGTGTTTAGTTTTATTTTCCCAGGTTTCTTCGTGTCTGCTGTTAATATGTTAATATGTTCTCATTATTTCTATTTATTTATTTACTTACTTTTTCTGGATCAATAAAATAAACTCGTTCTTGGGGAACCTTACAAAACTGTAAACAGCATCAAGGGTCTGGAGGAGAGTAGGGAGCTCTTCCTCATTGTAGCAGGAGTGTGACGCAAAATACCGAAGAAGGTGGTGAGTGGAAGAGAGAGAAGATAAAGTCTAATGTTGCCCTTGGTACTAGCTGCACAGCAGGGGCATTTGCTGTGGGACATGATGTAACTAAAGTAAAGCATGATGTAACCATGCTGAGGATACATGATGTATCCTCAGACCAAGGATGAGGTAGAGATGTTTCCAAACCCGAAAATCTAAAATCTCTTCCTGAGCCCACCAGGAGTTAGGACTGTTCCCTCCTTGTTCTGGGACTGTATATCCTGATGCTTGCAGCCTGTACAACCCCTATCTCTGCTACTCTTGAAGTAGTCACGTAGCCTGGTGGCCAGATTACAGGTTGAACTTTCTCTCTCCATATATGAACATGTCCAACAAGCACCTGGAGTTCCTCTTCACGCAAATGAAGCATTCCCAGCACCTTGGTACCAACCAATATGGTACACTTACCCTGAAAACCCCTATTCACTCTCCAAGTCTTCTGTAGCTCTTGTTACCCACAACAAAGGAGAGATGTTTCACTGAAAACGTCTTGGAGAAGGCTGTTTCTCCCCGAGATTCTGTGGAATCCACCAAACTGGCTAAACTTCAGAGCTTTGAGTCCCAGCCAGCTTCTCAGTGGTGCCTGGATACCTAGGGCAGAAGCAGATCCCTGACCTGCCATTTGACTGCTGCACTACTTAGCGTGAGCTCACTAGGGATAGTATGGGCTACCACCAAGAAGAGTCAAGGGCAGTTTATTAGCTTGTACTGATATGATCCATGTTGGAGACACTAAATCAAATGATTGCTGTACCTCTTCCTGCTCTCTTGGACTCTGGTTTTAGCTACATGTGTGGCCCTGAGTGTGTGTGATACTGCATGCATCCCACCACAATCAGCCTTTCTGTTTATGCTTTTCTGCCTCTGGACTTCTTTTTTGTTTTTGGAAGGAAACAGAAGTCTTTCAATTCACCTGCAGCTGAGAAGTACAGAAAGATATGCTCCTGGAGTAAGCCTACAGGCAGCAAAAGATGGCAGCTGGCAGTGTTTATTAGTTTAAAAAAAGCCGCAAAACCCTCTGGGTAGCATCTTGATACCTTCAGCTTCCCTGTAATTTTCTCTCTTCCTCAGAATCACTTTGCTTCCTGTTTTCCATCCAGCTTTATTAGGCTTAATTGGCAGCTGTAATTGTATTAATATAGAGTTATATACAGTTGAAGTATTCAGTGCAATGTTTGACTACACAGATACGTTGTAAAATCAATTTTGTAATCAAGGAAATTAATCCACTTATCACTTGCTATAATCACCTTTGTACTTGAGTATAAGAACATGAAGACATTTTCTGTTAGCAGATGACAATGGCCCTGTAGGTTCTGATAAGCTTCTCTCACTGTGTTGTGCAGGGCATTGCTGTAAATTACTCTTGTGTGATGGTGTGTATATGCTTGGCCCAGGGAGTGGCACTATTAAGAGGTATGGCCTTTTTGGAGTGGGTGTATCACAGTGGAGATGGGCTTAAATACCCTCATCCTAGCTGCCTGGAATTGAATCTTCCACTAGCAGCCTTCAGATAAAGATGTAGAACTCTTATCTCTAGGCCTGCACCATGCCTGCCTAGATGCTGCCATGTTCCCACCTTGATGATAATGGATTGAACCTCTGAACCTGTAAGCCAGCCCCAATTAAATGTTGTCCTTTATAAGACTTGCCTTGGTCATGGTGTCTCTTCACAGTAGTAAAACCCTAACTAAGACACTGTTGTGACTGAAAATTTTTGTCCTTTGATGAACATTGCCCCATTTCTCCACCTGCTAGTGCTTGAATCTCTGCTGCTGTAAATAGATTTTGTAGGTTCTACATAGAAACGAGATCATTCCCATTTGCTTCTGGGACTGACTTACTTTGGCGTAAGTCCTCATGGCTGGCCCTTGTTATTATTGTTAGGATTTCCTACTTCTTCAATGCAGGAATTTTCCATTGTAAACACCACTGTAAAGCCCAATACCACATTTTATGCACCTGTTCACTTAATCTCTGAATCATTTTATAACCTGCTTGCATCCAAGGTTTTGCTTTGTTCAAAGGAAACCCAAAATGAGAAATTTAACTTAGTCTCTTTATTACAAAATCGTCATTTTTTGCCATTCAGTATTAAAATATTTATAGCTGATCATTTCTCAGGTAAAGTATGAAAACTTTTGATACTAAGAGATTTAACTGAATAAGTACAATGTATATAGTCAAAGACATCTTTTGATTTGTATTGTAAATCACGAGGAAGGATAATATTACGGGCTAATGACATATAAGACCTGATGGCAGACAGATACACTTTGAAAAGGAGAAACACAACAGTGAGTCACGTTCCCCTCTGGGAAAGCATCTATGCCTCCCAAATGGCAATGGCGTGAATCTCTGCTCTGCTCCCAGGCTTTCTATCTGCTCTTTAAGTTCCTCATTTTCCATAATTTACACTCTGGCTACTAACATGTTTTTCTCTTTCCTTTGTTAATCTATTAATTTTCTTTAATCAATAGCAATGACTCATTCAACCAAATCCTTCAATTTACAGTGAATAATGGTGTCATTTGAGTTTCTATGTGTATATGTGTGTGTGTGCGCGCTCGCGTTTGTATGTGTGCTTTTAAATTAATTAATGTATTTATCTATTTTTCAGGTTCTATTTTCACAAATGTGTCCCCAAAACACCTGTGCCTGCCTCAAGTGAGTGCAGCAGTTTTCAGGCAAACTAGACTTGAGTTGAGAGCATTCTTCCCAGCTCATATACTTTGTGTGGTCCCCTCGGTTTCCTGCACCATCCTCAACCTCTCAGCATTTTGCTCTGTTCAGGGTCTTTTGTTTCTTTTTCTTTCTTCCTTTCTCTTTTTAAATTGAAGTCTCAAAAACACTGCTGAGTGTTTTTAGAAAACCCACCATTCCAGTGCTTAGAGCCAGTTCCAGTACAAAATTTTAAACATAAGAAGCTGAAAATGAAGCTCCCAGGGAAAGCCATATCAACTGGAATCCTACACAATGTCAGAAGCTCAGCAGGCAGTAGTGTCTTGAAAAACTGGGACAGTGTATGTAGCCACTGTGATAGTGACAAGAGAGTCATAGTCCAAGATGAAAATAGAAAATGTTTGCTGTGGCTTTCAAAAGGTATTTTTAAAAATATTTATTTTATATGTATAAATATTTTCTTGTATGTACATGTGTGTATGTATGTATGTATGTATGTATGTATGTATGTATGTATGTATACTATGTACAGCAGAGGTCAGAAGAGAAAATCAGTTTCCCTGGAACTGGAGCAACAGATGGCTATGAGCACCTAGTCACCATGTAGCTGAGAAGAACTGAGCATCAGTCCTATGCAAGAGCTGCAAGTACTCTTAATTACCGAGGCACCTCTCCAGTCTCTGCTGAGCATTTTAAAAATCAACATTTAAGATAACATTTAACTACTAAACAGTAGAAGGCACAGATGTCAAGAAAGTGTCTTAAAGACTTGAGATGAGGTAAATGGAAGGCTTTGGAGCTGAATGTCTTCTGCAGGAAAAACTGGGGAGAGGGAGCAGAAGGGAGAGGTCAGGATGCAGAACGACCTCCTGGGAATGTGTTTTACTCCCTCTGTTTTTCCATCTCCACTTCTTGTCTCCAAGTTCTCCCCACCATTCATTGTGAAACAATAATATTTATAGTGAATTGATAGGTTTATTTTTTTTGTGCTACACATACATAGAACAGGCTGTGTGAAAAATAAAGCTACTGCCTTAAAAACATGCAGGCTTACCCACTCAGCATAGGGCTTCATTGTCTGCATTGGTCTGCAGCCTTCTCAGTTCTGTCTACTTCCAAGTCATTTTTCTAGCTGGATAGTTATGTTCCTTACTTATCCACTCTGTCAACTATGCTAATGCTCCAACCCTGGTTTGGCTTCCCTTGATCATATCTGTTCCCTTCCCTCCAGCAGATTTCTTATTCTCACCTTCTTGGCTTTTGCTAAAACACTGGTATTTTCTTTCAGGAAGAAAAGGAATTCAGTGTGGTAGTACTGGGGGTGGGCTGTCATGTACAAGTTCTCCTGAGAGCAATGCTGTCTGAATGCATACTCTTGATCCATTCTGCCAACCAGCACCATCTCTATACCCACCATGCCAGTCAAGGTTTTGGATGGATCAGTTCTCCCTTGGTTTTGAAAGCTAGGTTGAAACAAAATGAACACCTATTAATTCCACTTCCTTAAGCCAGGATAATGTCTAACTGCATTCTAAATACTTATCCTTATCCCAGCAGATAAATGTAGTTATCACTCCTCAGCTTCTTTATGTAGCAAGTGGAGGCCATTACCAAAAGCCAGAGTTAGTCACAATTCAGAGACTCAGTATTTCCCCAAACCTAATTGGTGTATCTATAACACAACTCTTACATCTATAGCCCAGGAAAAATCTTGGAAGAGAGGGTGACAACAGTGTAAGTTCCAGAACATCAAGATCCTACTACAAGACAGCATCTTCTATACATGACAGGAAAGCTGCACACAGGAAATCCAGGAAATATCAAAATATGATCACCTAAACAAGACCTGTGCAGTGACATCACCAGTCAACATGCCAGTATGCATGGGGGAAGTCTGGAAAGACTCAAAACCTAGATGAAGAGCTACAGTTGCTTAGAGAGGAATAATCAGTTCTCTAGGGGAAATCCTCTTGGTAAGTTATCCAGTTTGAAAATGTCAGCCCTAAAGACATATGAAAGATTCAATAGTGATTTTTGTTGTTGTTGTTGTTGTTCTCTTTTGGTGTGTATGTGTGTGTATGTATGTGTGTGTAATAATATTAATTAAAGAATAAGAAGCCATGAATTTGAGCAGTAGAGATACATAGGAGGAGTTGGAGGGTAGAAAATGGTGTTCATAATGTAAATGTAATATTCTATAAGAAATTATCAGAAAGAAAAGAGAAAGAAAGAAAGAAAAGAAAACAAGGCAAATTATACTGTGAAAAGGTGAATTTTGAACTTTCTTTTGAAATATCTGATTCTGACTCTAGAGAGTGCTCTGTCTGGTCATATAGCTTCTAAATAAGGTTCTAATTCATGCAAGCACCAGTGTGTCTTGCAAGTACTACAGCCATGGGAAAGCCTTGAGGGAAAATTTTAAATGGTTGATTTTGTCCGGACACTAACAAAACAGACTTGCTAACTGGATTTGCAATATTGCACAAAAAAGAAAAGAAACTGGAATGATTTGGTAGGAAAGGCTCTATGTCCAAATCTTGATGGAGTTAATGATGGTACAATAGAATTATTTCTCCTCACCACAAAATGTTAGCATTTTAGGGTTCAGCAATATGGGAATAGGGAGCCAGTTGTACAATGCATGGCTATTTCTTTAATATTTCAGCCCTATTCTTCAGAGCCTCTTTGCTCTTTTCCCCTCTCTTCCACTTTCTTCTCTCTCCTCCCCTCCCTTCCCCTCCCCTCCCTTCCTTTCCCCTTCCCTTCCCTTTCCTCCTCTCTCCTCCCTTCCCTTCCCCTCCCTTCCCTTCCTTTCTCCTTCCCTTCCCTTTCCTCCTCTCTCCTCTCCCCTCCTTCAGTCTCCTCCTCTCCCTTCTCCTCCCCTCTTCTTTCCTTCCTTTTCCTCCCTTCTTCTTTCCTCCCTGCCTTTCTTTCACTTAACTTCATAGTTTTGAACTCATAGTTGTATGATAAAATGGGAATTTTCAAATAACATTTTTCACTTAATATCTTTTATACCAAATGAAAAAATATGTATATGGATAAAACTTAAAGGAAACAGTATATCACAGCCTACATATTAGCTGTAATTATTTTTCATATGATGCACATTTAATTTTAAGCCAAATCTGTATTCCTCAGTATTTACATTTAGCAAAATGTCCCCTTGGTGGACTGCAGAAGTATCCTGCTGTCATTTATTGCTACTGTACTTTTCTCAGGCAGAATGCATTCTGGATTTCATATCAGGTCTTTGTGTGCTTCCAAGGTCCTCACAGGCACCCCTCTTAGTGAAACCTGGGCCTTGGCTTTCCACCCACTGATGCTTTCCTCTCACTTTCTTGTGGAGCAAATTATCAGTCTTTGGCTCAAATTGGATCATTTTGTTTGACCACATGTAATTATTTGAAATGAACTTTGGACTCAAATAAAGCCCATGTTGTCAGTGTGTAGGCTGCTTCCTTTAGAAAGGCAAAGAAGGTTGGTTTTGCTGATTTTGTAGCTTGAGAAAAAACAGACACCCAACATAGCAGAACACTGAAAAAGTGTTGCCACTTTCTGTGGAGCTCTGCCAAGTCTAGAATGGGGTTTCTTTGTGTAAGTCTTTGGTTGAACTGTTCTAGTGTAATCTATATCCAACTCTTTATCTTCTCCATTGAGCAGGCCACTTTCTCATAATACAGGGCTCTTTTCTAATGGCTATAGAGCAATGCTCACTTGTGGGCTCTTTCTTGAATTCTGTGTTCAGAGCAAACATGCACTAAGAATATATGAGCATGACTAATCTCTAAAAATATAAAATTTGATAGGAATTTCAAATGCTTACAATTAGACTGATTCTCACTATTTTGTTTATTTGTAGGATATTTGTCATTATTATTTCTTACTATCTATATCAGGTCTTCTACCTTGTTAGGAAGAAAAAACATTTGAAGGCTTACTGGGACATATGGCCAACTTTTCTGTCCCTATGGATAGATACAAAAGACGACACAAAAGACTATATTCTAGTGTTTATCTTAAGAAATGTAATATGATTCTCAGATGTCATGATTAAATAGTATTAATGAAAAATAACTTATTTGTAATAATTATAAAAGTACAAAAATTATATCTTCTCTTGGTTTTTCTTTGGTGCTTATGATCTTATATGATCTTGCATATCCCCAGGTCCTTGTGTTGACGACTTGCCATAGTCAGTAGCATTACTTGGAGGGGAAGTTAGGGCATGGGAGAGACAGCATGCCAGGAACATTGGGACCCTAATCTCTTCTTTTTCTCCCTCTGCTTTGTGCATTACATGTGATGAATTGCTTTGTTTCTTCACATTCTCACAGTGTGTACTGTGTCACCACAGACAAAGTGTAATAGGCCCAAGTGATTAGGGGCTTAAACCTCTGAAAGGACCAAACAGGCCTCTGTTCCTTTCATTTATTGCATATATGTCATAGTAACAAGAAGATGGCAAGTGCATCTGATTATTTAATAGAATGTGGGGTTTTGCTTCCTAATAAATTAGTTATAGACATTGAAATAGAGATACTGAAATCTTAATAGCAGCTTAAGAATAAATAATGTACTCAGGTTTTTTTTTATTAGATTAAAAGAATGTGAAGGACATAAATGTCTCATGGTTCAAAGCTTTTGTACTTATGAAGTCTGACAAGAATTTAGGCCCAGTTAAATCTAAAACACATTAACAATTATAAACAGAAAGCACTTGGCCTGGAATATATATCATAGTTCCTTAATCCTTTCTTATGAAGTCTTGTAAAGTGTATTTATCTTAGCCAATACAAATACTTTACCTGTGTAACTGGGCCTTGAGTAATATTTCCAAGATATGTGTGGGGTCAGGATTTTGTTCAAAGACCAGTATCTTGGCAATGAGGTGGGGCTGTGCTGACTTAATGGCAAGAAAAATTTCAAAGAAACTATTGGTGGGAAGAGCTCCTGATGTGGAGTACATAGAATGCCTTTTTATGTACAGTAAGTGATGTCACTGTAGCTATCATAAACATGAGAACATAAGACAATGGTACGGAAGGCAGCAGATAATGCCACGGTTCATCTCTGATTTAGCTAACAAATATGACTCTCAAAGGTAGTAGCTCTATAGTGTGTAGCATTTGGAATTCCCTTATATCATGCATTTTAGGAGTGAAAAGAACTTGGCTCTCTTCTCATGCTGCAGTCACATAAAGATGATTCCTACCTGTCTTGGCTGGCTCTGGTTCTCATCCTTACTACAGGATCCTCACAATGGCTGATTATGCCATACTAGAGTTTGGTGGATGTTGCCTGAGGTGTGCTTTCATTATTGGAGGAAATCACAGAGTACTCTGCTGTCTCAGGCATCATCTTGAATTTAAGCTGCAAAGTATAGACCAGCATAGTACATTCTGTTTCTCATCTTCGGTGTAAGGAGAAAACTTAATTTTTAACACAAATGTATTCATGTAATTAATGCTTGACATGGTCCATCAGAAGTAATGGCAGGAACAGGGTCCATCCTCTCCAAGAGCTGTGGGATCAAAGGCTTACAACTAAACTACTTACAAACATTGGACATCCAGTGTGACTAGACCCAGCTCAAACTTCCACAAGTGAGCAAGATTGTTTCTGGGTAAAAAAACATGGCTCAATATTCTTCATGATAGGATGCTGGCATCCATATTCCAAATGAACACTTCACCTTGAGGGTGGGGCTGAAAAATGTCTTAAATATTTGAGAGCATTTCTACAGGAAAATAATTTACTCCTTTGTTTGATATGCCTATTCTACCTAATGCTGGATCAAAGTGACTTTGACCATAGTTCTGGAAAAAGAAGTGTGAAAGATCATTGCTCTTGTCAAATCTATTCTGTACAAATGAGACATTCTTTGTCTTTATTAAATAGCACTTTGCACACAGTGATTTTCAATGCTCTCATGGAAGTACTCGAGAGAATCCATGGTTTATTGTAGCACACAAAGAGGATTGTGTGACTAATTTACTGCTTTGCTAGGATGTCCTGTGATCTCCACCAGTCTCTTAACTATAGGATTAAATCCAAAACTCCTGTCAGCTCTTATAACAGCTGAAGACCTTTGATATTAGCCAACTTTCCCGGAGGAATGCCTGAAGAAAACTATGTTCAAATCATTTATTCACATACACCACACCAAAGTGATTATTCCAAGAACTTTTCTTATATCAAAACACTACCTCAGCCAATGGCTTTATGTAAGTAGACAAATGTTAACAATGTTCTTTTGGGTTTTTTTTTTTTTTTGACTATGCAAAGCCTAGTCAAAAGTTCTCTCGCAATTTTAAATGGAATGTCATTCAGTACTTAATGTTTAATTGTATAGTTGAAGAACAAGCTAAAGAGAGTTGAGACTTACAGGACAAAGCATGGCTGTGAAAGTGTTCCATCACACCAAGCCCAGCTGATAAGAATACTTAATTGACCCACACAACAGAGCAGCAACAAAAGTATTGTTTTCCTTAAGAAAGGATTGAACAAAAAAATGAAAATGTACTGAAATGGCCATTGAACATAAATCATAAATTTAAGATTTTCTGGAATTAGTTGCTTTAAAATTTTGTCAATTTCACAAAACTAAAACTGTATTATTCTTCCAAATTAAAAAAAAAATGTAAGCATTTGCAAATAACTATAGATACCAGCTGCTACAGGAAACAAAATCTGAAAATGTATTCTGTCTGTTCGGATACTCAGGTTTAAGTATCAATTTCTCAGTCAAAGGAGGAAAGAACAAGGACAATATATTCACATAGAAATCACTGTACCTGGAGAGAATATACATTTTAGAGAGTGTTATGGAAGATGAATTTTTAGTATTGTATCCAATGGAAATTACTGAAGATCAGACTAGAAAAGGGGGGTGACAGAGTTTCAAGGGTATCTCTTGAACAGAGAAATTAAATTACCATTCATAAGAAAAATTCTAGGAAAACTGCCAAAGAACATGGATTTGGAAACATAATATTTATTTTAACTTATATTATCTTGATATAGTATCTTTCCAAGGACATGATTGTTTAGAGAGAAAATACGTAACATCTTACCAGTCTGAAGGACTTATAACTTAAGATATGAATGATTGCAAACACAGCTAATGACTTCATAGATTTTATGTCTAATGTAAAATGTCCCAGCCATATATTGTTCAACATAAATAATGAATCTGCCCTAGGCAAGGGACCTTTCTCCCTTGAAGTCCTGTGATTGTCATAGAAATATAACTAATCCTTGGGTGAGACTTTTTTTTTAATTGATCTGGAACCTGCCCTAGATTCTCAATGGAGTGTTCCAGGAAGTGTTCAGGGACAACACACCAAGATGGAGCCTTTTGTTCATCTCATTGCAAATTCCCCCATAATAAGGTAAATGAATGAAAATCTGTATGTATCTTGTTATGCTAAATAAATTATTCAGGAATACATGTCAAAGCACAGTAAGAACCAAGAACAAGTATAGGGACTAGCCTTTCTAGAGGAAAAGTAGTATAATATCCATATGGTATTGTTGGAGAGACAGTAGGCACTTTTTTTTTTTTTTTTTTTTTTTAGTATAAAACATAGTTCTCCTAGGCATAAGTTAAGGGAACTTATTGAAACAGCATGTTTTAGAGAATGTTATAGCAGTCACACACACACACACACACACACACACACACACACACACACACACCAATAGTCCCTTGGTTTCATTTTAAAATCAGATCTGTTTCTATGAAGCGGAACCCATATGTGCAAGTTAACCCAGTTTAGAAAGAAGAGATTTGGACTAGAGGAAAGGTATCAGGTTAAACCCAGAATACAGCATGGGGGAAGATAGAACTGCAAAATTTTCCTTTATTTTCTCAGATGGAGGAATGAGAAAAAAGCTGAACCCCAGTTGTTGTGAATGCACAGCTTGGACTGAGCCCAGAGTATTTCTTTCTATGTTCTAACTATTCCTAGGCCTTGGCCTGGAAGCTTCTAGCTTCCATACAATCAAATCTTCCAAGCTGACTGATTCACTCTGGCTTCTCACTGAATTGCTCTGCCCGGCCTCATACTAACTTTGCTCTAATCTTCTGGATCCTTCTCATTCTCTGGCTCACTCTGTCTTCACCTATGTCTAGCTTGTTCTCTTTGCCATCTGTCTTTGTAAAACTGTCCCACTAACACTGACACACACCCACCTCTTTTCTTTCACTGCTCTAAAGTAGCCTGTCTTTCCTCTGCTGTTCTCATATGAGTTGGATGTATCCTATCTCTGACACATTCTTCAAATATTTCTGATTTGTCACTCTGTCTTTCCTTCAGTTAGATATCATTTTCAAACATGGCTGCTTCCTTTTACAAACGAATATTACTTTCACTGTTAGGGATTAAAGGTGTGTACTAGGGATGTGTCTCTATTCCATCTAGATCATACTGTAATCAATCCAGAGCATGTCTGCATTCCAGCTGGATAGCATAGACCCAGAAGGTCTTTGGACGTGACCTTCTGGCATAGCAGCCATGTTTCTGGATTAAAATTCCTCTACATAAAGCTTATAACTGGAGAGTAGGATAACAGTCAGTAGGTACAATGTCAGTATAAGTCAACCTCAGTAGTAAGGGAGGTACTGGCTAAATTATCAGTAGGATTTTGGGTGGATACATGTGGGAGACAGACACCAGCAGAGGAAGAGTGTAGGATGAGGAACCTGGTTGAATACCAGAATACATAGTTCTTCTGAATCTGACTCAGAAGGTCTCTTAGCTTGTAATTTACAAAGAGGTTTACTGATGGGCCTTGAGACGGTTCACACACCTGGCTAAGGTCTTATTCAATACTCTAGCTAGGAGGGACAGATGGAGCACAACTTTAAATTGTGAAATTTTGAGGATATTATATATTCCTAAAGGGCCAGCATAAAACATTTAGTTACACCAAGAACTGTAAAGCCTGCCTTTCTTACTCTACTCTCTCATGACCCTTCTCGTTGTTTGTTCACGTTTTTCCTAAGTAAATTATTGATAGGTATTACTTCAAGTCCATTACCAAGAGTTTGTTTTAATCTGAAAATAAATGATCTAATTGATGGAGCTGAGAAAATATCCTATTGAAGATCTCCTCCTCCTAGTGTCATCATCCGTTTTCTGCCACAAGTTTGGCATTTTTTCGCATGGCGTTTACCATTCTAAATCAGCCTTCTACTTCTTCATTGCAGCAATGCTTCTAGGAGCTCTTTTTAATATTCTTTGTAGTTCTGTAAATCGAACAAGGAGGAGGAGGAGGAGAAGAAGAAGAACAACAACAACGATGATGACAGCAAAGACAAATGTCAGATAAGAGACATGGATTTCCAGAGATCTTTTAAAGTATTGCAGTAGATGAGCAACAACAAAATTACCTTTGAGTCAGGACCAACCCATCCAAGAAGAAACACAGAAAGATGCCAATGCAGTATTTTTGAAAGACCCTGAAAGCTTTCCTACTATAAAAGACAGCTCCTCTGGGCTCAAAGTCACCCATTGAAACAGTATTAAACATTGGAGTGACCCTGGTTTAATGTTTACATCAGATCTGTTTATATGAATAGGAACACATATGTATGACCCCTCCCCAAGAGAAAACAAACCTTCAGACAAGCTGACGTTTGACAGTAAAGGTAGGGATGGAGGACCTACATTCTGAGGGGCCATGCATCTTCTGCCAATATGGAGGTAGAAAACTCTTCTGCACAGAAAGCTGTGGCAGTGGAACTGCAGTGGTTTGTAGTGAGGCTGGGTTTTCTGAGCCAGGACTTAACCGGTTAATACAAGCACCTGTTCTCATCAGATTCCAGGAATTCCATATTACGTGTTTCTGTCAGTGTCCTTAATTTAAGGTTTTGGGAGCTGTTTCTTACAGAAAGGCCATTGGGACTTCACCACCACCAATATGAAGATATCTTATTTCCTTCTATTGGAGTTAGAGTGGGCAAAACCAAGCTGATGGTTGATAGTGGTGACAGGGACTGACAGGTAGACGTGGAGACATGCTGAGAAGAGGAGTCAGAAAGCTCTGGATCTGAAGCACAGTTCTGGGCCACTCCTGTACTTAGAAGTGCCTAGCAAGTAATTTATGAATCAGGATGTATGTGGTACTGTGTTCTAAAATGAGCTTCCGGGAATTGGCTCCAGGCTAGCTGCTGTTCACACTGAATAGAGAACAGATTGATTGAGATTGCCTTAGGGACAGTGTAGTCTATTCACTGGGCAGAACTAAATTACCTCAATAGAAGCTCAGCTTTAATCCCTGATGTAGATAATGAACAATTTGCCTTTGCCTTGGGAATCATGCATTCCATCAGCCCAGTGTCTCAGGACTTTCTCTTTAAGACACCTTTCATATTGCCTTACTTGCTGTCCTTGTGTTATGATTTAGACATGGAGACACTTCCAATTACTATTATTCAAAATGACAGAATAAACACCTCACCTAAGCTCAATGCATTTGCTTGTTTATTTCTTTATAGATCAATAGAACTTTTTAAAAAATATTAAATTTGCTTCTCTTCTGTCATCCATGTACATATCGCTCACTCATTTTTGCATTCAAATGAATTTGATTTCTTTTGAATATTTCCTCTCTTTCCCTCTAAATAGATATGGGCATCTAATAATTTCTTTCATGCATTCAGTCATTTCTCAAATATTGCTGTTATCTAAAATATGTCAAAAACTATATTAGAAAATGGATGTCAAGGAGAATGTTTCCTTTTTATTTTATTTTTTATTGATTCTTTGTGAATTTCACATTATGTACCCCAATCCCACTCATCTTCCTGTCCTCTCAACCCACCCCCTCATTTACAATGCCCCTCCAAAGAAACAAAGCAGAACCTCATTGTGGAAGCTGTAGTATGTCAGCATGTCCCTTTTGTCTATGCTGCTTTGCCTGCAAATACTCATTGCATTGAGTCATTGGTCTGGTTTGTGGTCTCTGGAACCTCACTGAGACTCCTTTCTGATATCCTCTAGTTGCCTTATGTCATGGCAGCTGTGGATCTGTAGGACTGGCTCCTTCATGAGTTCTAGCAGTTCAACTATGGAATTGATGTTGGGGGTGGTGTAACTCAAAACCCTGGATCCGGGTGTGAGTAGTAGCTAAGTTGATCAACCCTCCAGCTCTTATGCAACCAAACCACCAGTGATAGCTCTTCAGCACTGTCCTGCTAGCACATACAATGCTGTGGCCGACAAGAAGCAGAGCCAGCTCTACTGTGCTTGTCCAGGTGAGTTACAGGGCCAGCTCTCTTGAGTGCTGGAGCTGGTGAGGAGGAAGGTGGATTCTCCTGCTTTCATGACCCATGGCTAGCTCTCACACTTGCGTCAGGTGGTGAGAGGTGGGGTCGGGGGGCATTAGGTCATCTCTCCCTTATCCATGCTACCACATGGCAGACCAGTGGCAAGTTCAGTTTTCTCATGCTCACACCATACTTACACACTCGGGGCTCACCTACCCCCAACTTCCACAACAAAGGCCAGTTCTACTTTGCTTCCTGGGTGAGGTACAAGCCTCTTTCTCAAGTGCTGCAGCTGATGAGGGGTAGGGCTAGCTCTCCTCCTCTCATATGGTCTTGGGCTATCCCAAGATACCAGGCCTTCAGACATCAACATGGCCAGAGGTGGCAGCCCAGAAAAGAGATGTCTGTGTGGCTTTTTGTGATAACAGACTTCTCCCTCCACCCTTGTCCCCATGGGTTCTTTTGCTTTAATTGTTGTTTTATGTATTCTATGGAAGAACAAAATTGGCTATCTAATACCAAATGTTCAGGCCTGAAAACCCACATACAACCAACATTATACAGACTTGAATGGGGTCGTGTTTGTGCATTTAGGAAAATAGTCACATACACGAAACTTTGTAGTTGAAACTACATACATAACTGCATTCCTTCTGAGAGCTTATTCTGAGTTATTTCTCTTTTTTGATTAGGTGTGCTTTATTTGACGCATTCATTTATAACATTTCTCATTATTATTTTGTCCAATGTTGTTGAAAGTCATTAGTTATTTCTGTTTAGGCTCATTATTTCATTATTATAATAATTTTGTGAGTTGAGACATTCTTCTTCTATTATCCTTACTGCTTTAATTTCTACACCTTCAACAAGGAAAAGATTTTTACCATTTTTGTTGTGATGAGATTAAGATTTTACAGTAAAAGAAGGCAATTTTATTGATAGTTCCTTTTACCTCCTAGTTTTAGAACGAAGGCTTAGCCTATATAGCCTCAAAAGCTAAACAATATGCCTCCCCATCATTACATATATCCACTTAAAATCATTTGAGGATTAATAAAGTGCAGTCATTATTTTGATGCTTACATTGTCCCATTTTTGGTCATGAGGCAGCCATTCATGTTTGGATTTATTGAGACAATAACTTGAGCCATATAGTCACAGAGCTTTCTTGCATACAGATGTTTTAAATGTTCTCATGGCATTTGATGTCTGGCCTGTTTTAGAAATGGAATCAATCATTTCTCTAATTAGAAGTGGCTTATTTTTATGAAAAGTGGGTTGGAATATATCTGGGATCATTATAGAAGTGATCATTACCAGACTCTCTGTTGCAGAAGTATTAAAAAAGATAGAATGTAACACAGCATGTTCCTGCACTATGCCCTGATTCTCTCATCCCTGGTGGGCTGGCCTGCCATGTACAGGCAGGCAGTGGCCAACCTGCGTTCATCTCATGGAGCTCTGATAGAGCTCCATGATCTCTCCACCCAGCTCGCTAGGTTCCCACTGGTGGGTTGCTACCATGCCAGCCTTACGCTTCAATTTCCCCATGGCCTCTGTGGTGCACATCAGGCAAACCCACACTTTGCTGCTGTATCTTTCTCTCTGGAACCCAGACGAGCCACTGCATGAAGGAAAATGCAACACAAACTTAGTTCAGAAACAATAATAACTCAGTCTCTGGGTGCATCAACTAAAACCGAATCTAATCCCAGCACTCAGGAGGCAGAGGCAGGCAGATTTCTGAGATCGAGGCTAGCCTGGTCTATAGAGTGAGTTCCAGGACAGCCAGGGCTACACAGAGAAACCCTGTCTCGAAAAAAAAAAAAAAAAGAAAAAAGAAAAAAAGAAAAAAAAAAACAACAACAAAACAAAGTCTGATTCCTCTGGTGGCGAATCCTTGCAGATCTGCCATACCAGGAGACTCTACTAGCTACATCTTACCTATCTGCTCTCCCCATTCCAATAGACTCCCCCTCTCTCCTGCTCCTCTCTTCTCCTCCTCCAACCTGGAAGTTCCTCCTTATGTACCCAGTGATTGGCTCTTTTATTCATTAGCGGATTGGTTCACAAGAAGTCACAGGTGTAACTCACTCCTTCTCTGAAGCCCCTCCCATGAGGGCAGAATTAGAATACAAAAAGGCCCAGGACTATCTACAACACTCTCAGGTACATGAAGCCAACAAATATATTTTAAAATATTTCATGACTACATGTTTTCAATTTGTAGTTAAGTTTATTGATTTATTATTTAATCACCTTCATTTTATTTGTGTTGCTGGTTTCTGTGGATCTTTTAGTATTCCTTCGAATCAATGTTTATTTGCTCCATAAAATAAATGATATGATATACTATACTCATTATATACAGTAGTTTCAAAATAATACTAATGTCATTGTTTGTTAAAAGTCTTGGAGAAATCAGGGGTACAAGGAATATATCTAAACACAATAAAGACACCATACAGAAAGCCTATAGCCAGCATCAAATTAAATGGAGAGAAACTTAAAGCATTTCCAGCAAAATCAGGGCCAAGGTTGTCCTCTCTCTCTGCATCTCTTCAATATAGTACTGGAAGCTCTCAGTAAAGCAATAAGACAACTGAAGGAAATCAAGGGGATATAAATTGGAAATGAAGAAGTCAAAGCATTCCTACTCACAGATGATAAGATAGTATATTTAAGTGAGCCTAAAAACTGTACCAAAGAACTCTTAAAGCTGATAAACACCTTCAGCAAGTTGGCTGGTACAAAATTAACTCAAAACAAACAAACAAAAAAACAGTAGCCCTCCTTTCTTGTCCTCTTCTAAGCATCAAACTATTTAACACAGTGGCAGTTCACAGCCGTAAGAGACTCTCATTTAGAGCTAAGAGCTTTTTACCGGTAGAAAACGAGAGGGGAGAGGAAAAATTAAGAATAAGCCTGTAATTCATAGGACTTAGAAAAAGTAACACTTTCTGATGAAACCACTGACTGATTGTTTACGTGTCCCCTGGTCTGTGGAGTCCTCGAGCAAGGAGTTGCTGACAAGTATTTTTTGTCAGCTGAAGGCCGTGGTGGATCAGTCTTCTGCTCCCTAGGCAGGGATGGTTCTGGGACCATCTCTGTTCGTGGTTACTGGGTGCTAGCAGTTGTTCTGTTGCTCACATTGCACACTATTTTTGTTTTTTTACTGCTAAATATTTAAGTTGAGAGATTAAGTCTAACAAGAGTAGCCTACCTGAAAGCCAAGAGAAACTTTCTTTTATTATGAAGAAACTTAGATGTAACATTTTCCCACCAGCACATACTTGGATTGGTGTTTCTCTAACCAAAAGCCTGTGAAAATGCATGCATCTGATTGCAACATGCATTTAGCTTTGCCTCATTAAGTTGCTGGGGAGTCAATCCCAAGATCAAGAGTAAAGATGCCCATCTATTTTTGGCATGGATAAACTGACCAGACACTACCAAAGCTGTTTGATGCTTGGTCCACTTCCACACAAAAGCTTGTCTGGACATCAAAGTGCATCTTTATTATGCCAGGAACTGGTGTAGATTTAATTTGTTTTCTTTTGTTTTGTTTATTATATTTGTAAGATTTATTAGAAGCTGATGATGATTATACTTCTTGTTAGATATCACTATTCATTAGCAACTGGATGCAGACTATCCAAAGTTTAATTTATGTGTCTTCTTTTAGGCTTCTGTCTCTTCCTTGAGTCAGGAAATGCCATTGTCCTTACTTGTTACATGGGATACATTAGATATTTTGGGTATATCAAACAACAAGTCAGTACACATGCTTGAGATATATCTAATTCAGACCACCAGAACCAAAGACACAATTGATCAAAAGGTTCCTCTGAATGTGATGGGATGGAAAGCTGTGTGTCTCAGGGCCTGTGGCTCACAGAGACATCATCCACCTCTGGTTATGTGGACCAGGACTCTGCTGGGCTGATGACATCTGTACAATAAACATTTTCTTCTAAGATCCTGTTCTAGGCATGGTGCCAGCACAGGGAAGCTTCCAAAGTTCAACTCGACCAGGCTTCAAGACCTGAATCTGAGACTGTGATCAGCATCTTGTCACTGTTAGAATTTAGCATGAAGCTAAGCTCTCAGCACACACCTTTTCTAAAAGATTCACTTTATGTATGGGAATACCTGTGTACTACAGTGTTATAGATGGTTATGATCAGCCGTGTGGGTTCTCTTAACTGTTGAGCAGTTTCTCAACAGTACAAGGACAGATTCTTGACAGGTGTCTGAATCAGCCATTTCCAACAGTATAAGAAGGGAAGTCCATATTGTCAAGACTGAAATTTGCAAGGGTTTTTGTGAGTCAGCACTATCTAACCATGACTTCTCTCTCTGTTATACTAGATTATTAGGTATTCTGCTAGGTTGTTATGTGGGTCCCCCAACAACTGGAGTGGGGGTTGTCCCTGACTCTTTTGCCTGCCTGTGGATCCTGTTCACCTAACTGGGGTGCCTTGTCTGGCCTCAGTGGCAGAGGATGTGCCTAGTCCTGCAGTGACCTGATGTGCCAGGGTGGGCTGGAAGCCTTCTCCTTCTCAGAGAAGGGGAGAGAGGATGGAGGATGTGGGGAGGGCTGGAATCTGGATGTAAAGTGAATAAATAAATACATTAATGGAAAGGAAAAAGTGAATCCCCAAAGACATATATACATACTGAGTCCTCTGCATAGTCTCAAAAGAGGTGAGACTTGCCAGGTTCCATTACAGATGAGTAGGTCTTTTCTGAGGGTGGGCCAAGAAAAGACAGCTTGATTTGTGTACTGCCTCTAGGGAAGATAGAAGACAGGAAAGACTTCCTTGTCAGCAGACAGGATAGCAGGAGAACAACAGCTGAATACCTCACAGCAGGACTTAGTGACTCAGGACCATTTGCAGGCTCCAAAACTAGCTCTCTACTTAACTGACAATGTGTTTGTGTTCCTTGCCGAATATAGACATGGCTAAAGAAGTGTTTGCTGTCTGATAACGATCATGTCTCCTGCTCATCAAATAGGTTTTCCAGCCATTTCCTAGCATCCATTTCCTTGCTCTGTGTTTATGTATCTTCTTAAAGCACAGTTTTCTGTGGGAGGATAACACATTGGCGAATAAGACATGTGCACGTGTGCACGTGTGCACATGTGCATGTGTTAGGGAGAAGTGAGCACTGTGAGTGAGAATATGACATTTAGAAAGTCAATATCTTTTGATAGAATTTAGGACACTGAAAGCCAGAAACATGTGCCACATATTGTATGGAAGTACTCATCTTCTCAAAAAGCTTCATGTGTACCTGAGACAGTCAGCAAGAAAGACATTTCCCTGGTACTCTGCCTTTTGAAACATGACCCAGTGACCCATTCCTGCTTTCCTGGCTGCCAAGATGGATGCACCACAGTTAGGTTGGTCCATGGTGGAAGAACAATGAGAGGGTTGGAACTCTGTTGCTGACTTTCGCTCATTAGCCTGTCATTTGTCAGAATATCTTCCCTGCCCTTGAATGTGTGGTGTTGAGGTTTTGTCTATTACTTTCTATTGCAATTCTAAGTGCACACCCCCCCAAACCTCAAGTCGACTCTGTAAGTAGCCCCTGGGACCCTGGCTTCAAGTTAATTCTGATTGATGAATAAAGATGCCAACAGCCAATAGCTGGGAAGAAGAGACATAGGTGGGGCTTAGGTTTCCTGGGCTTGAGACCACGATGGAAGGAGAGAGAAGCCCGTTACCCAACTATTGTGCTGCCTAAAGCATATTTAAAAATACAAGGCTATGTGTATCTTTCATCTGGGAACATAAATGGTCTAAGTTGGATAGAAAACTTGCGCCAGGATTTTTTAAAATATTTTTACAAGAGTGGTCTTTCTTCTACAATCAAATATCCTCCTCAAGACACTTCTCAGACAGTTTAGCCACGTGTGAATGTTTGTTGTGGTTGGCAGTATCAACATCACAACTACAACTAGATATTGTAGCAATGCAAATAAGAAGACTAAAGCTCCATGGTGACCCTCTCCACATTAAAACATTGTCTTATTTATGTAACTGTGAAAACAATAGAAAACTTGGTATCTGGATACAGTGGTGGTCCATTCTGATGGCCAAATTCACAGGACCAAGAAACCCTGAGGTTATTGGTGAAGCATACTGCCGAATGTGTCTATAATGGCATTTCCAGAGACAGCTGGATCCTGAGAGCTCCTATTTAATCAGTAGGTTGTTCCCTGGATAGGTTTATATAACAATCCATTATTGGAAGTTGGTGAAAGAGGTGAAGTGGAGTCACTTGGAGGAAGACCATAGGACTGCATGCTTGAATCTTTTCCTCCCCTGGGCCTTTCTCATGATGGCCCTCTGCTTCTGGCACACTGTGAAGAAGCTCCTCTGCCACATACTTCCACTGCCATGATGTTCTGTGTTACATTGGTCCTGCAAATGCAGGCCAAGCAGCCAGAGACTTATACCTCTGGAAAGAAAGACAAAATAAAGTTGCTTCTGTCAGGTATTTTGGTCAAAGCAACACTGAAATAGTAAAGATGACACTGGTTGCTTACAGATGTTTGAGCATGCACATGTGTCTTGTACTTCTCAATATAACTGAAAGGCTGTGAGCTAGGGATATTATTTTATATATGTTTTCTTGAATTCTTTTTTACCTATAGAGTTTTTTTTTAATATCCAAGGCATTTATCAAAGGGTGGAAATATTTCATTCATGTGAGACCTAATTTTTCTGTGAATATGTGATACCACATATTTATACCATGGAAAATAGTACAGTTTCCAGTCACACCGATTTTCATAGTTAGAGCTTCTTCAGTATGGCCTGAGTGCCTCTTTCATTTCAGGCTTTTGTTCTTTCTGACAGAAGCATGTCAACTGGCTAAACTCTGTTAGAATCCCTTTCTCTGCTTTGTGCAAATTTGTATCCTTAAACACTAGATTAAAAGAAACATGATATGTTAATGAGATAAAGATATCCTTGGAAAATTGTTTTTAATGTCCCAACCTGGCAATGGACAGAACACCATGTTGTTGGTGGTGTTCTTATAGTGGCCAAGGACCAAGCAGTTCCTTGTTTATCCTAGCTTGATGCCTGTCTTGGTGGCCAAAGCTTTTTTATGCCTAGGACTCATAAAAATCAAATCAAATCAAAATCAGACAGTACAGTGTGGGAGGAAAAGACAGAGAGTTGCATTCCTCTGTGCCAATGTGGTGTGGACAGGGAAAGATATCCACAGACAGACCTGTGCTCCACCCCACCACACAAGTGGGCCATAGACACACAGAGTCCCTCCTACCACCATACATTGTGGTGGGAGAAAGATGAACAGAGACCTGTAGACTACAGACCTGCCCTCCAGCACACAGCACAGGTGGGCTGTAGATACCCATTTGCCACAATGCCATGTAGCAGGGAAGGAGGATGTCATGCAGGGATCTGCAAGCCATGTGGCCAGCCTGTGGTGGGAGTCACCATGATGTGACAGCATGTGGTGGTCAGATGGAAGAGAAAGAGAAGTAAAGCAGCTTGAGCATTATGAAGAGAGATGGAACTGGAGGCTCAAGAGTTGTGAGTGGCCAGTTCTGCCACCTGGGGCCATAATAAGGTCCCAGACTGAGCTGCCACTGAGAGCCATGTCTGGGTCTGTGGCTATACAGTGGCAGGGGTCAGTGTCTATAGATCATATTATCAGTAGAGACTATGTCCATCACTGGGACAGCTGCTGGGAACCTTATGGGTGATCAGAGGCTGTGCAGAACTTGCCCCACTCCTCACTGGTAGTGATGCTGTCTAGAGAGCTGGCCCCATCTCTCACCTGTGACAGCACTTGGGGGAGTAGGCTCTGTGCCTCACCGAGACAGTACAGTGGTGCTGGCACAGGTGAACCTCCTCAAGACAGTGAATGTGGGAGAGCTGTCCACCATTCCTCTGCTGTGAGGTGGGGGATGGAGAAAAAGCTCTCTGTCCCCTTGCCCCTTGCCAACTGAAGGAGTCAGGAGAGCTGACCCTTGGGTCATGAGAGTGGGTGAGTTGCTTTTGCCCCTCACCAGCTACAGAACTTTGGAGAGCAGGCCCTATGCCTCACCTGGGCATTACAATAGGGCTGGCCCTGCTTGAGGGTCATGGGTGAGCCAGCCCTGAGGGTGTGAGAGCATAACTGGCCCAAACCCCTCACAGGCTACAGCACTTGGGATAATGGGCAATGCCTTCACTCAACAGCACAGTGGAGATGGCTCTGTAGGTGTAGGTGAAGATGAGGGTGCCTGAAGGCATGAAGGCAGGAGAGTTGACCCTGCCATCCTCTCGTTGTCGCATTGAGTGGCCTAGCTAGAGTAGTGCTGGAGAACTAGTCCTGGTGGGGATAAGGGAGGGATGGAGCTCTGACTACCTCAGCTACCACCCAGGCCCTGATAAAGGGCTCTGAATTGGCTCACCCCAAAACTTGTATCATCTGCAAAGGATTGGGATTTGTGAAAAGGCCAGTCCTACTGACCCAAAGCTGGAGGATTCCCATGACCCAGGACAACAATAAGATAACCAGGAGGAGTCCTGGTGAGGATTCAATATTGATGGGGTCAGAGAAGCCAGAGGCCTCAAACCAGACCACTGCAACAAATATTTGACTGTAAAGATGTGTGGACAGACACACTGTGACACACTGCAGCTTCTACGACAAGATTTTTGTTCTGTTTTGTTTTGTTTTGAGGCAGTTGCAAGGGTGGAAAGAGGGTCCCAGGGGACATCGAGGTGAGTGGGACTGTAGTGCATGGTGTGAAACTCACAAAAAATCAAAAAGGAAAAAAAAAATAAAAACAAGTTTCTAGCTGTCTTATCAGTACGTCCCACTCTGACATCAGGAAATTTTTTTTTCCATTTCTGACTGTAAATATTTATCATAGTTTGAGTAAAGTCCTTTAGAATTGTTTCCAATTTTTATATACACATAGATAAAAAGTAATATAACTCAAATATGAAAAAGGACAGGAAGGAGTACAATAGTGTGTCTCCTTCCCATTTTTAATTTCTAACAGCATAAGTTTTGTCTTTATACTCATCAGTATTTCTCTTCATCTCTTCTGTTATATTTCATTCATACAAAACTTACTGTCTGTAAAGGGCACAAGCTCACAGATAAGCAATAGAGCAACAAGAATTGTCAAACACACAGGGTCCCCATTCCCCCAGTAGAGGAAATTGAAACCTCTTCTCCATCCCGAAGTCTGGGGATGGATGCGTTGATACCTGTAAGGCCAGCCCTCTCTGACTGAGTCTTCCAGAATCCTGAGCACCATTTCCCAGTCAGTAGAGCCCATCCTTACACTTATTAGAAACCCTTCCTCCCTGGGTGCTCATCCTGAACATCGTCTCCTGATCACACAGGTGCTCTGCTAAAGAGATATACTTTGCAAAGAAGTTTTGCTATAGCCATACCTAAAGCTTTATTGTGAGAACTGTTACGTGGAAATTGCTTTGCAGAGTTTTCCTGTGTTTAAATGTGTAAAAATTATGCCTCTTGGCACTAGATTCCAGGATCTTTAGCCTGGCACCAGCTAAGTTGAGCTGAGCCTGAATTTCATTCTTACCTCATCCAGATCATTATACTGCCAGCTGTGACACATGTAGGGACCCTCAAAACCACCAACATTCCTCGCTGTCTCTCATGTTTTGTGCAAACATATCACTATATATAATATTCAGCAATTGTATTTTGTAACTGAGTAGCATGTTCTGAGGCTTCTTACGAAGTGCTACACCCTAAAACTGACTCTCTTTCCCCAAGAATCCCCTGAGTTTCCATAGCTCCTCATTTATAAGTGGGGGCCCATGAATGCCTTCTATTCCATGCTTGATCGTTCACTGGCTTGATAGTGTGAAGGTCTGATAATCGCAACCACAGCAGCTGTGAGTTCCTGTGTGCAGTGGTCTTGTCATGTCCCTTGTCATGTTTCACCCTGGTCCTCTCTGATCTCTGGCTCTTCCAATCTTATTTTCCCCTCTTCTGTAATAGTTCCTGTGTCTAGGAGAGAAATGTGATATGGATGTCCCATTTGTGGCTGATCGCTCTACTGACAATTATTTTCTGCAGTTTGACTAGTTGTGAATTTAGGCATTAACCACCATCTACTTGAAAAATAACGTTTTCTGAGAGGTATGAGAGTTGCAGTAATCTATGAAAAGAGGTATATTATAAATTTAGAGAGTAGTTTGATAGTATATTCTTTTAGCCAGGAAGGTAGTAAATAGACCCTGAAACTTGTGAGATACCTGGCCATGGGTTTTTGGTCAGATTTATAGTACCACACATGTATTTATTCCTGTGGAACAGGCCTTAAATACCATCAGGAATCAGGTGGTTACCTATAACATGCCAATGTTGCCTAAATGGTCATACCTTAGCAGATGATCATTATTATAGTTTATAGAGTTCACCCTTATCTCTTTTCAATCTCTGACTAGTATTGTGGGTTATGACTGTGTTCTCTTGATTTAACCATTTACCTGAAAATGAATAAACTTGTTTCTATAATCTGTGTTTCTTAAATATGTTCACATGAATAATTTTTCTTTGTTTTATATTCATATCTTAAAGTAATTGTAGAATAGATTCTACAAAAAACCCACTAATATTGAATTTAATTAACTTTTTTTATTACTTGAAATAAACTGTTCATTTATACTCCACAACTCTTATATCCTAGAAATACTCATTACAATTTGTGGGAACACTCATTTCTCCTTAGCTCAAGCCATTTTGTTGTGTTCAGTGTGTGACACTGTCACCAGGGTCTCACTTTGACCCCCTTTCAACTCCTCTGTCTTTGTGTTTTTAGCAACAGGATTCAAATGAAATACGCAAAATGTAGCATAAAAGATGAAGTTTTTCCTCATTGTTACTTGTTTCCTTGTTATGTCTGAATTATCTATTGCCTCTATCTTGTCTTCAACCCCACATCTTCTGTCTGTTGCTGGGTCTGTTTTGTTGATGAGGTTCTCCTGGAAGCTATATATTTGCTTATTGCATTTTTCATTTTCGATTTTTTAGCCTAGTCTCCATCTCCTTGTATTTTTATCTCTTTGCTGAATTACACTTTCATTTCTTTATTTCATTTCGTTGTTAGAATTCATTCAGGAGTTTGTATCTTTTATTTTTTATTTCTGTGGGCATACCTATTTTGAATTCTTGGCAGGGATTCATCTAACTCAGTTTTATTGAAGGCATAACTGTGAGATTAGTAAATATTGAAGGTTGTATTTCCCAAGTTTGTTCATGTTTCTTGCGTTTCTTTGTGTTGGAACTTGTGCATCTTGACTTCGATGTCTAGTAATGTTGACTGAGTGTATGTAGTGTGTGTGTGTGTGTGTGTGTGTGTGTGTGTGTGTGTGGTGCATGAAGTACAAAAGTGCAGAATGTAAAAGCCACAGTTGACAATGGATGTCTTCCTCTTTCACCCTATCTTGTTTCCTCAGATAGCATCACTGAACTTGGAATTCATTGATTCAAATAGATTGACAGGGATCTTTTTCTTTCTACCTCTCTGCCTCTCACAGACCTTGTCCTAGTTCTCAGGATCCTGACTCTACAAACCAAGTCAGTGAATATTCTCTGGAAAAGCCCATGAAGAGAAAACAAAAATGCAACAAAAAAAGAAGAAAAGAAATAAGATAGATGATAAATAGATAGATAGACAGATAGTAGACAGATAGATATACAGATAGATAAAGAGTAGGAAAAGTGATTGTGAGTAAGAACAGGGCATCAGGACAGTGCTTGCCTGCTGATATTGGGACCAAATAAATGGTTTTCTTTGCAGATATCTGATTCACTTGCTGGGAAGCTGTGTCAGTGATCCCTTAATGTCTAGTTATGACCAGGTTTCTACCTGTATGTATAGCGCTTGTGATTTTGATGCAATATTTCTTTCCCTCAGTCTACAAGCATTTGGCTGTCCAGATTTCATCATATAGTCCCTGATAGTTGGTCTGAAATCCCAAGCGTGCAGTTCATGGAAAATGTGGGCCACGAAGCCTAACAGGGTTTTCTTTAGAGCAATGCCTACTGGGGCTTGGGTTGAATAAAGAGATGAAAGGATTTTTTCCTAGCTCTTCTCCCCCACTCACTCCAGCACACAACGTTTCTTTAATCTTCTATATTTTTGTCTTTTAAATGCCAATTATTGAGAACATGGAGGCAGTTTTCTGAGGCTGTCTTACCCATGACTTCAGTAAGTACTTTTCACTGGGAGAGAAGAACTCCACAGAGCATGCCAGTGTCTCTAGGACACTATTTTCCTGTGTTCATTTGTAAGTTTCCCATTTTACTTTGCTATCAAATTAGAGTTTTTCTGCCATTACCCACCTCTTCTGAAAGCTGAGATCCAACTTGTTCCACTTTGTTTTACTTGGTTTTTGCTTTTTGGAGACAGAGTCTTACTGTGTAGCTCAGGATCTCATGGTAAGTATGCAGCATCACACCTGGTGATATCCACCTTAAAAGTGTACAAGGTGTGTGTGTGTGTGTGTGTATGTGTGTGTGTGAGTATGTGTGCGTGTGTAAGAGACTCTATCATGGTTTATAGAACAAATACTAACAATTATCAGAAGCCTGAAATCAAATGGACTATTTTTTGTCACAGTGAAATTATACTAGAAATTGATTTTTAAGATGAAACCCTCTCCCATGTGCAAAAAAAAAAAAAAAAAAAAAATCTACCTAATTCATGAAGAAATCATAATGGAGTAAATAAAATAATCAACCGAGTGATAAGTGTAGCATCTCAGCATATATGAATGCAAACATTCCAATCTTTACATGATGGCTCACAGCCAATGACACTCAGAGACAAAACCCAGAAGACTCAATATGAGCATCCATTTCAAGACATCTGCCAAAGTGCAGCTTTAGTCATTGTCAGGAGAAAACAAAAAGACTGTAAATAGTGTAAAGGAAAATAAATATCATATGAATGGATAAAATAGCAGACATGATTATATTTTGAATATATTAACGTCTCTTTTGTCTTTTCAAAGCTCTATATGTTATAAAGCTCCACACTTTCAAAACAGTTTCAAAAGATAACTCTAAAGTCTGGCAGTTTGGCTCAGAGAATTGAAGCTGGCAACCTGATCTTCATCACTGTGATCCATATGGTAGACAGAGAGAAGCAACCCCTAGAAGCTGTCCTGTGACTCCACACGCATGCTGTATCATGCCTTTCCTAAATAAATAAATTAATACAATAAAAATTAACCCTCTGTCTAACCGCAGCCGTGAGGAAGAGGTGGAAACCACATGATTTTAGTGTCTCCTTATGAAAGGAGCATTGCTACAGATTTTAAAGATGCTGAAACTTGTCAAAGAATGCATTGCATTAATACATGTGCACACACATTTGAGAGATATTAGATGGAAGAAAGACAATTAATACACTAAAGGCTACCCTCAGTGACATCACAAAAGTGATCCCTTGCAAAGGTAGGAGGCAACAGTGAGGTGGCAGTGGCATCCCAAGGCCTGGTAGGGTTTCACTTGTAAAGCAAGAAAGTCATCAGGTGGCACACCTAGGCAAGAGCATTTTGTTGTATGCAAATTTCATCCTGAGGGGAAAAAGTTTAAAAACTCTCAAACACAGAACGTACATTCTGAAACATTTGATAGAAGCAGACAGATATTTATAATGTGCCTTGAAATTCACCAGAAAAATAAAAGATAAATGGAAAACGGACAAATGGGTGTCTAAGCACTAAAGCTTGGAAATGGAAACTGTAGACTACCTGTTATGTAACTGAAGATTGCTGAAAAACTTTTGTATGTGGGAGAAGGCAGAGGTAGAAAAGGCTCAGCAGCTGCCATTAAAGGAAGGCTAGCTCCTCCTCCTAAAGCCTGGTGATTTTATTTTATTAGTTTTTAGATTTTTTTCTTTAAATCGTTAGATCTGATCTGATTCCATGATGTCTTTTGTCAAAGCAGTAAATGTGAGTGTGTCTCTGGCTTGGCGGGCAAGGTCAGAGCCTGCTAAACTGTCGGGAAGATGATAAGGTCCCTGTTCAGCTCAGTCTTTCTAGAGGAAAGCAGGACTTGTTCCCTCCCTTGAGAGTACATCTGAACAGCTTGTTAGTCACCACGAGCAATTTTTCTTCCAAAACCCTTAGAAAATAGTATACTGCCCAAGTCACCACATAGCTGACACCCAGACTGTGCCTCCTCCATTGTTCTCTCTGGTGCTGACCATCTTGGTCTATGGTAACCATGATGTGTACTGATGGAATAGTTGCTGTCCACTCTCTTGCTACCAGAGCATTCCTTGCCCTGGAGAATGTGCTGGCTGTCTTGCTATGAACCATCTTCTGTGCTACACCCTGTCTCATCTAAATTCATTTGCTGGAAACTACAGGGGCCTGGTAGCTGAGAGGAAGCCAAAGCAATGTCTCAGCAGGAGTCACTTGCTGTTCTTCATCCACGCTCTTGCTGATTTTCCTTGATGGTGTATTGAAAGGTCTTCACCTGACTTAGGTTTTCCTTCCTTGAAGTCAGTTTGTGCTGAGTTTTCTACTTTGTTGGTTTGAAGGTTCTTTGCTTTGTCTTCATTCTTGAAAGATTTGTTAGACCTGCAGTTTTAAAACTATGGTCTTTGTTTTCTCTATTTAGTAAGATTTGTATTTATTATGACTATTTTCTGATCCTTAATTTTTAAACTTTTATTTTATACCTTTTAATGAAAATATGCTGAAATCACGTTCTCTCTTTCCTTTTCTCTCTCTAGCCCCTCCCACATCCCCTCTCCAACCCCTGCCATACCTATTGATAGGCTTCCCCCCACTGCTCTTCCCTTTCTCTTTGTCTCCATCTCTGACACACACACATACACACACACACACTCACACTCACACATTCACACACACGCATGCGCACACACACACAACTTTCAGAGTCCTTTGAAAGATATGATTTACAACCACTTTCCTCTTTTCATTGCTGTTGTGAGCAGATTTACTATGATGTGCCTTGAGATGGATTAATTATCCTGCTTGGATGTACAGCCTTTCCTGAGCATATTTTTCAGTACTATTCTCTTTCTAGCTTCCTTTCCAGTCTAATTATGCATTTTAATAACATTCTATATGTACTCTTCACAGTTTTGTAATTTTCATCCATTTCTCTCTGTAAATATATATATATATATATATATATATATATATATATATATACACACACACATATATTTTTTCCAAAATTTCCATGTCAAGAATTCACTCTTTAGCTTTGTCTCAGACAGAAATGATCTTCATTTCAGTCACTTGGTCTTTCCATGTGCTCATTACCGCTTATTTTTGGGAGCTTTGCTGAACTCTACTATCTTGTCAGCCAATCTCTTTACTATATTAAAGTTATTTTAAAGATCTTCTCTACTGACACCACCTAGATTTCTGCCAGCCCTTTTACTTCCTGGGGGTGAAGGGTGGGCTCAGAAGTTTCTTATTGGATGATGTGGAGTGCTTGATTTTTTATTTTTTATTAACTACCTTCTGTTATATTTGATGGATTAAAACAAAAACCTGAGACTTCCAGTGGTAATCATTTCCTCAAAAGATGATTTATTATTTTTATTTACAAATCAACACATCATTGCACATATTTGTGGAATATTAGTGGGATATTTCTGCATACGTATGTATATAGTGGGCAATTATCATATCAACCGAGAATTTAATGGTAACATCTGAGGCAGCTGAATCAGCTGTCAATCAGTTTATCAGGGCTTCAGTGTTCTCAAGGCATCGTCTTCACATTTTACAAGTCCATTCCTTTGAACTTGTGTGTGTGTGTGTGTGTGTGTGTGTGTGTGTGTGTGTGTGTCTGTGTTTGTGCGCGCGCGGCACGCGGGTGTTTATGGGGGGCATCTGTGTGGCTCAGCTGAGGTCCTACAGTGTTCACAAGGATTATTCTTCTGAACTGTCACTTAACTATAAGGCCCAACTTTTTTTGTTCACCACATCTATAAGTTGTCGGTGACTCTGCCAAGCTTCTCTTCCTCCACCCTGCTCTTTCTTTCTCTGTTTGCTGCTTAACTATCACTCTGGAGCCAGCACATTCCAGGACAGAACAAGCCTCATTAGGCATGTCTCAGTATCTTGTGTTTCCTAGATCTTAGTTGCTCACATTTTCTTTCTGTCTTTTCCAACTGCTTTAGTGTTTGCAATAAAGTCATTCTGCAATGCTTTAGTCCATTGTTCCAATACCATTTCAGCATTCCTGAACCACTGATACAGTCTCATTGTTTCTTGCCCGATTTATTGGATTTGAAGCTCAGACTTTACAGGTGGCATAATTAGCATAGATATTCTTTTAACTTCTAAGCTTCTGTCATAAATTTTGTTATTTTCACAGTGTCAAAGTATAAAGGATATCTTCCCACCCACGTTGGTTGTCCAGCTCACCTTGGTGTGGCTTGGCTCCTGCGTATCCAAAGCTTTCTGGAATAGCTTCGTTATTTATCTCACGCTATCATCTCTTATTCCTGGTTCTGAATGCTCACAACTGTTCTTCACCTGCTTTGAGGTCAGTGCTGCTTCATTAGCCTCTAGCGCTCAGCTTCATCTTCCTGGTGTACCTTTTAAATTCACATACCCTGCTGCTGCACTTTAATTTGTAGATCATTGTTTCTTTATATCTCCAGGAAATTTTATGAATCATAAAATCTGTTAGTTTTTATATTTTTCCTTTGTGATATTTTTCTCCCCGGAGTATAATTGTCCATATGCTATGGATCGTTTATTTTTCATTGCCATCTGTATATGTATAATGTAATTTATGTTTTCACCTCTCTGGTTTGTATTCTCCATGTAGACATTTCTATGAAGTTCTGTTTGTCATTTTCCCTATGTTCCCTTCCTCTGTTTACATATTTCTTCCACTTATCTAAGTTCTGTAAGTTCGCATTCATCCAATCGCTGTGTCTCCACATTTTGCTCTTGAGCCCACGCATCCCTGCGTCTCCACATTTCCCTCATCCAATCCCTGCGTCTCCACATTTCCCTCATCCAATCCCTG